>JAOTRI020122586.1:0-12015 GCA_028564885.2 Zoanthus sanctaehelenae
GGCGAAATGTTCAGAACAGTTTTCGTAGCTCATTTGCAACTTACATTCCTTGCACTTCACCGGAGTTTCTGAAACAAAACGCACCAATAGCCGTTTGCGTGTTACATCCTGCAATAACTCTTTACAAAGAGGGCAAGAAGCAACTTCACACGATTCAAGTATTTGGAACAAACATAATATGCAAAAGTAATGCTCACAAGAAGTTTCCACTGGAACATGTTGCAGCTCTTTGCAAATGAAACAGTACGAATCTTCTCTTACAGATTCCACCAAATAAAATCGTTGAAGAAACTCTTGAGTGTTTAATTTTTTTTTCATTGTGGAATTATTTTTTATTGTTTCTATTTTTTTAATTAAGGTTATAATAACTGTCTCGCTTTTCGTTGAAGCAATGTTCTGTTTTTCTGAGTTTAGGGAAGCTGGTCGACTCTTTTAGGGTTTTTTGGCTTACCTCTTCTCTGTATAGACTTTATTGTTGTACACGTTAAACAGTTTTGTTCCGTGTGCACCTTCCATTCGATAGCTTGTCGTGTGACATGAGACTTTTCTGAGGAGAGATAGCATAATATACAAAAACGCTGTGGATGTATATTTGCGACATCTTTTCTTATGTCTATATCAAATTTTTCGCTTAGAATAACATCGTTTTAATAGCTGTATTTGTGTAAATCCTATTTTTTGTTCAATTTTTCTCCGCAAATTCGGCAAAGAACTTGTAAACGATTGGCGTGATAAGTAGTGTCGCTAATTTCTGTCAAGGTTTACGCACACCGAATAGCAAGGATAAACACTACGTTCAATATTAACTTTCCCAAAAACTGAAGAAAACCAAAATGTAGCGAAACCATTTAAAGGCAAATGTCACGTTTAAATAAGCTGAATCCTTAAACTATGTCGTAAGGAAAACTACGTAACCCACGCAATTCGATTTCAAAATTCTTTATTTCGCAACTATATATTCGCTTCCGCTGAAGTTGTGCACTATCCATTTCTTTTGAGCTCAAATACTTTGCTTATCAGTTAAAATTTAAGTAACAGCAGTTGCATCACGTAGAAGATATTCAAAAAATTTTATAAAACATTTATCATTCGATTCAACACTTCTAAGTAAGCACGATTTTAAACTTTCCTAACCAAATATTGCTGTTATTACGGGTACTATGATTCGAATGTGGTTAGAGTCAACAAAGCGCGGTTACCAACTAATTTTCCGCTCGCTTGTGATTTGAAACTGCCAAGGAGTGAATTCTATAGCTCCTATACCATACGTGAAATAAGAGATTAAGATATGTTCGAAACACCTTTTGCTGTTTTATTCTTTTATCATGGAAATATGATCGCAAGCGTTAAGCAACAGTGTTAATTTTGTCCCTGGATAATTAAGTTTAGTTCGCTCACGTTTCTATCGGTTGAATAGAAATAGCTTGTTTCTCCTATGAAAAATTGTGGGAATATCTAGAAATCGAAAACCTTAACGGAATTGAGCAAAGCTTATAAATTGAAATTGTTTTGTCCTTCTTATGTCTCTCGTGTTGGCGAGCAGCAAACTTCTTAATTACCACGTCAATGTTCGGAGTCGTTTTTTTAAAAAAAACATTAGTCAAATAAGTTTCTCAGACGTTGAAAGAACTAGATAAAATAAACAAACCAATTCCACTATTTAAGAAAAACAGTGCAGAAAATTTAGCGGCACTGAAAAAGCGCTCGATTTAACGACATTAAATTTCGTGACTTACCTGCAAACATAACCGCCTGAAACCTCTATTAAAATGATTGTAATCTCTTGAGTATAAATCGAATTTCAGTGAAAATTAATTGCAAATTTTGGTCTGCTCCCGTGCAGTTTATGTTGTTATTTGCTCGCTCAACGAGACCATCGCTCATCAACAATTTAGTTTACAAACTCCTTCCAACAACCTTGCGGATTGGGCATTGCATTCTAGGAAACTTGGGAAATTTTTGAGCGGGACAAACCCAACTCCCCAACATTAAAGATTTTTTTTATAAGTCTCGGACCAGGCCTGCATTCTGCCAAAAAAGACATCCCTGTAGATCTTCCGTTGACAGAAATCCCAGAGAAGCACATTGCAGCTGACAAGATTAGGTACATTTGCCATTTCGGGCCCTTTTCCATGAAAACAAACTGCTGACCAATCTATTTGACCGGAACAAACTAGTGTTTTTGTCAAATCACAGTGCCAATAAACAGTTCTGCGAAATTGGCAAGGTTTAAGCCTTATTTACCCTTAATGACAAGCTCATGCACCAGCAAATGACCAGAAACTCCGGGGAAACAAACACAATTCATATGTTTTGACGGATTAAACCAGTGTTCAGAAGATCAAATGAGGAATTCTGATCACTGTTTTTTTGGGCATGCCTCTTATGACATCGTCTTTATTTTATTATGCCATTTCTTGACTACCGAGTATTCATTTAGTAGAGATAATAGCTTAACTTAATTCTGTACCTCTACCCTTCAACGCCTTAACTCGTGAAGCCCTGTTTGTTATCTCCCTAGATATATGTATATATCTTGTATAGTTTTAAAAAGATAAACCAAACAATGACCCAGTAGGATTGTGGAGCAAGCTATTAATTACAGGACATGATTGAATATTTGACCGAGCAACCGGAACGTTTTATTAAACTTGGACCTTTGAGAAGTTTCGTCTTCCTCTGTTTCCCCATTATAAAGGTTGCTTTGGGATTAGTCATAGGTAATGGGAAACAATGCATTAGTGCTCTCCAAACAAATTTTATAGCAAGCTTTATTAAATTATTTATATAGAAAAAAACAGGCGATAATGCAATTGTTAGATGGCAAGTGAAAGTTAGACTACCAACTGAGTCAGTAAGCCATCCAGGAACGAAGTATGGCATCTCCTTCTGAATACACGCCTTCTCAAGGGCAGTTATGTCACGTGGCTGTAGAAGGTTGAACAAATCTCCTACAGTGACCTTGAACTCGTGATAATCCAACATTGTTTCACTGGGCTTTATCCTCATCTTTAAAGCAGATCGCACTCTAACTGATGGCGCAGTTTTTTGTTGAAAAGTTTGTGTCCCTGCAGCACTGTAAAAACAAAAATTTTGTGAGAACATTTGAATTTCTTGTTTTATGAACCAGCCAAAGTTAAATTTTCAACAATTGAAAAAAAATATTTCGAACTCAAATCATGGGAAGTACGATCTACAATTATGTGACAAGGTTAATGTGTACAGTTTTTTATTGTAAAGAGTTCATTAAAAAATTTTTATTGAAGCCGTTGTTGTTTTCTGAGTACTTTTCAGACAAAGCACTGGTTTACATGTATATCTGTAGTCAGTCTTAAGAAAAAAGTTTTTAAGCAACCTACCTCTTCGGGTGCATTTGTTTCGATTGTGTTCTCAGCAGCAGCGGCGGCTGGCCTTCCCCAAATGCTTCTTTGGCTCCAGCATCATCACTTATCGCAATAATTAAGTCTACAGTTGAATTTTCACTGATCTCCTGTGTCAGGAGAAAAATTCGACAATGTTACTACAACATTACCTCGATGGACATCTTTGGAAAACCCAAAACTTCCCTCCGAACTTTTTTGTTGTGCCTGCAGACCTGGCTGACTTAAAAAACAGCTGAAAAAAGCATTGCATGGTGGGTAACAAAATACATTTGCGTTTATATTTGTATTTTATACAAAAATGCTTGCTTACCGTCTGACTTGCTGTACTAGATCCTGGCGAACAGCAAATGGCAGTAGGATCAATGATTGAGAGGCCTTTGTTGGTGTTCTTCTTTCTTTTCTCCCTTAATTTCAAGGGCATGTAAAATACGCTGTGGTAACCAGTCGCTGTAACCTTCAACATTTTCTTAATTGGACTGAGCCACAGAGGGAGACTATTTTCTGCAGTACATCCCTTGTCTTTTAGCATCAATTGGATATTGTTCAACATTTCCATGGCCTTCTCTAGACATTGCTCGTCATCTACTCGATACACAACGTCATGGATGATGTTGAGCTTTTAAAGAAAATTAATTTGTTTTTTAATGTTGATGGAAAAGGGATTAATGTACTGGACTTGAATGTCTTCGTCGCTGTTATCCTGAACTTTTTCAATATTCAGGGGTTTTTTCCATGCTTTCTCGCAAACTTTGTGTCTCAAGATTTACTGTCACATCTAAGGCTTCGTTATGTAGGGTAATAAAGATGCTGTCTTTCTAGGAATCGGGGAGGATTGGAAAGTTCCATTCATCGAATCTATTGAATACACTGTAACAATGCTTGCATAGCTTTGTACGACAGCTGTGCATCTTTTGATGCCTTGACCTTGATCTGGCCCTTATTAATGTCGACATCACTGTCCTTGAACTCGCTGGCGGAAAACGACTCTGCAGGCAGTGCTTGACGAAGTGATGAGTCGATTATGCAAATATCCAGGCACTCCCCAAAAGCGTCTGTACTGGCCACTCTGGTTGAGATTCATGTCACTGTAAATCTGATATGAATCCGGTACAAAACTCTCTACAAGGAGAACAGCTATGCCGAACACAGATTCGTCAACAGAGCGTGGCTGATAAGTGTACTTGAAAAGTTTGTTTTTAGCTTTTATGACATTGTTGGTGTTAACGATGTTTAAAACTTCCTGATTCCTGAAAGCTTTTGCCCACCGCGCCACACAAGACATCCATACTTCCACATAAAATTATGATCTCATTGCTTCACTGCAACAGTAAACGGGGGATATTCGTATTTGCCTTACTGCCGCGTCATGCTGCCAATGGTTTGGAGCATCTGCTACCCTCCTTAGTAATGATAACATAGCAGCCTGTCCTTGGGCACTAAGGCCACTTTTTGAAGACTGAAGCCAGTGCCTCCAAGATTGCAATTGATGAAAGTCGCAAACATATATGAGAGTTTTAGTGAACTCCATCTTTTTTGCATTTATTTCAGCCGTCCAAAAATCAACCATGAAATAGCTAGGGTTACATTGAATCTCCATTATTGTGTTCTCCTGCCTCAATTTTTTTTCAATGTTTCTAGAAACCCTGATCTTTTCACTATCTATTTGTCAGAGATAGAATGTTGAAAGTTGTGTGCGATTTATAGGATTTGTAGGTCTCACTGTGCTTCTGCAGTGCACTAGGGGCCTGAATTTTAAGTTCAGCAGCATCGATTATCACCTTGTTGTTTGGATATTTGTCAATATATTCTTGTGGGGCATTTTTCAAAATAACATTTCAATGTGGCCATATTTTCAGTCTTCCTAGCACATATTTCAGCCATGTCAGGAGTATAATTTATTGTTAACTGCATTGTCAGAGAGATTAAACCTTTCTCCAAGATCTATGTTAGACAATCATTTTCGGGGTTTCATGAGAACCATTAGAAATTCATCCTCAACCTGAAGCTTTTCTTTTCTTGCAAGAAGCTATGCCCAACGTCAACATTATAAAAACTTAAAGGGTTGTCAGTTTTTTGCTTTTCTCTTTCTCTTTTTCTTTCTCTTCACCTGAGTTTACTTTGAACTGGTTTCAGAAATCTAGACATACATGCTATATCTACTGATCAGCTTACCTTTGTTACTTTGAAATACTGTAGGTTCAGCTAGCCCATTTGTATGCCCACCAGAAAAACATTAATTAACATGCCAAGAATCAGTTTGCACTAGATTAGCGTGCTTTTTAAAATACAAAGTTGTTGCTTACAAGTGCATTAAGATGTATAGGCCCCTGGTATATTTTAGATTTCTGATATTTCTGTCTCCAAAGGAAAATGTTATCGATATTTATTTGGCTAAAAGAACGGTCACCTGCTGGACTAAATGATGATTAACTTCAATTGCGAATTAAGTAGCTGCAAGTCTCGCACGTGTTCCGATGCAAGCCTCACCTCCATTACACAACATTTTATTCACTAACCAAAACCTACCTATGCCTATAACACCAACAAACTACTCGATTGTTTGAGCAAGGAACGTATACAACTCTCTCACATGAAAACAAGAGCACAAGGAAGAAGGATGTAAATTGTTTAAAAGTATGTTTATTCAGGATAGACATATCAGTATTAACCTTCCTGTCTTTTCACCTGCGGAGAGCAATCTTCCTCATGAGTACCTAGAAAAAATAGAAATCGCAAACCATGAGGTCAATTGATTGATAATACTCGTATTAATCGACAGCTGTAATTGACCAAGCTGTTGCAGGTTCCCTGCTCGTATTATCTTTTTCTGTTTATGTGACTTGATTTTCTTTTTTTTTTGTTTTGGTATGTTGTTTTTTTTTTTGGGCGAAGCTAATAAAATAAAATATAAAGAAAAAAAATGAAGGAAAAACCTTACCCTTACCTTCCTTGCTGTCTAATGATCCGGATTCTAAAGAAAAGAGAAAATTGCTTGATACGATGAATGGCCCGAAGAAAGCTCATTAAGATGTTTATGCAGACAGAGTGAAACTCAAGGTCATGTGCATAAGAGTTCCGCATATCTATTTTGATACCCATTGACGAATCCCGGATCGAGTATTTTTTTAGTTTCTTTTAAGAAGATTTGTTTAGCCAGTTTTTTGTTCTAAAATAGGTTTCAGACGAAAGCTAAGTACATTTGCTAATTGGCAAAAAGGAAACAGTAAACTAAGGAATTACAAAAACATAGTGGATGGTCATAATATGTACTTAGATCTGTTGAACTTTGACGTGCATTACTCCAAACTTGCATAATCACTTGAATTGTTTTCTTACTTTTATCATCCTCTGAAAAACAATCTGCAAAAATAATTGCAAAAAATTAAAAACTCTTGCTGCAACGTCTTAATTACGTGTTTGTAGGCAGAGTCATAATCTAGTTCAGTTGACATTCGTAAGTGTTCAAAACATAAGAATCAATCATTAAACAAGAATCAGAGGGCATTAATGCAGTGTAAAATATGCAGTTTCGAATTTTTATGTTTTGTTTACCTTTACGACATATCCAGATAATATCTGAGCAGTATGATCTGCTAATAACAAAGACAATAGAACTAAAAGTACCGTAAAAAAGTAGAACGTCCTACCTTCAGATCCAATATCATCTGTTATATGATGAATATCTGTCAATTTTAGAAAATAAATATAGTAAATCGCACGTATCTAAGCTATAAATTAGAATTAAAACCTAGTTTGCACCTTTTTTTGTCGCAAGCTGTGTATCATTTTGAAACGGGGTTTGGGGCAGGCGTTCTTACATTCAAGAACAGGAGGCTGGCAATTCAACGTTGTAGTCACTAGCTGGAAGGATCCAAAGGATAAATAACGCTTTGCTATCAAATAAAAATAGTGACAGGAAAAATATAGGAAGTGAATACATATTCTATATAGAGTTGCTAACTATTGACTTCATCGATTGCTCTTTTTCCAGGTCTGTTGTCGTGATGGTGCAGTGGTAAGCACACGCGACCAGTAAGAGTTTGCCTTTTGGGTACCATGTTGAGGGTCGAATGTACTGTGTCGAGGGTCCAAAAATACTTTAAAATTAACATTAAGCTGTTTTTAATGCGCAGAATAATTAAATTATCCAAAACCAACTTTGATTTCCGCGTATCTGTTAAACGAGCTTGTAAATTCAGCCGTAAGTGGCACTCAACCACAGCTGAAAAATCTGTCGGCACGTGGGAGATTTAGTTTTAATGAGACAATTATTTATAAGTTGTGCGAGACGAAGAGCAGAAATGTCCAAAAACCTTTAAGTTTCCCAAATATTGTTATTTTATATCATATGAAAACTGTTGCGAGGGAGCGGCCTTACTAAAACAGCCAAAATTGGCCTTGAAATAAAAGCAGAGTATTTAAGAATAAGTTGTTATATAAATTATTTGGCGACAAATCAATACTAATCAAAGACTGTATTTGTTTGATAATGCATTTTAATAATTCAACAGTAAATCAAATTATGAATGTGTGTTTTTTGGTATCTGGACGTTGAATTTCAGAGCCGATAGTGCCAATCAACAACATGTCTCATTTGCATGTGTCATGGGGTATGCACATGACAGCATTGTGGTCGCACTAGATAATTAACTCCAGTGTTACACTGTTTGAAACTGTAGGTCGCACGACGAAATTAAACACCAAATAATCATAAACTCATAAACTGATGACAGAGCGAATGAGTGACCTCGTATGAAACATGCCTGAGCGACACCAGTGCTATTCTAGCAATTATTTTTGTTCTGATCCTAATAATTATCTGGTGTAAAAACTGGTGTTAAGTCTACAGTGCAACCATACTTGTGTACATAAAACAACTATAAATGTAACTATAAATAGTTTTCGTTTAGGATGAACTGAAACTCAGCTTCCCTTTGCTGTATGTATTTTTTTGTATTATTTCAAGTTCACAAGATGTACATGGGTGTATTTAACATAAAAGAAGCTACGCCACCGGAATTAAAACTACATGTAACTACTGGGCTAATGAAGGTTTAAAAACGTTAATGAATCTGCGCTCAGTTATGCATGATTGCCATCTCTATGCAAAATATCTTAATGATTTTTCCTTCACGCTCTTGAAACTCCCTAAGCGTTAATGAAGGTTCGTTCGCGCTAGAGACAATGCTGTTTCGCTTGGTTGAAAGTTTCTTTGCGGTTAATGAACAGCAAAAGGTGTAAATATATACATATACAAGTTAATCTAAGTTATCGGATTGATACTGGTGTAAACATTCATGTTTTCAAAGTACCAAAAAAATTCTTATTATTATATCGCACCTTTATGTTTAACATGTTCAAAACATGTTTTAAATTCTTCTCTCAGCGGCAAATTACAATGATGAGGAAGTAATATTTTTCGAAAAAAAGAGAACTTCTTCAACTAGATTTGGCGAAATAGGCCGTTTGATATTTCACAAAACCGCGTATTCATAAAATTGTAACTATAAGCAGATTGAAAAGCGTAATTGTCTTCCCCGGTTACTTATTTTGGTGAATTGCACGATTTCGGGAATATTTTGTATTTTATTCTCATCAAACTGCAGTCCTGATCAGTGGATTCGGGGAAGTATTGAAAGAAATTAACAGTGTATACTTTTACAAAAATCCGCTGGAGGTTGGGCTCTTTTTTGAAATTTTTTTCTTACGTTTGGTATTATATTTAAAATAGTTTATCATCAAAATCTTCGCACTAATCAAAAGCAAAAATCTTAAAAAGGAAATTATTTTAATCTATTGGCCACCAAACTAAGTTATAACACAGACTACTTTAAGATTATATCTAAGCTATGAAGCGTGTTGAGGTAACTGTGCTGGGCATTATCTAATGACCTGATAAGCTCATAACTGGGATACTAAGGGATGATAATACGTGTTTGAATAGTCCTGCCGCTTAAAGCAAGAATTGATGACCTAACTGACAATGATAATACGTGTTTGAATAGTCCTGCCGCTTAAAGCAAGAATTGATGACCTAACTGACAAGATGAAAGATTTCCGAATATTTATCGACGAAGCAAATAGAAACTACGAAGCCACGAATATGCGTATGTCTAAGATGCAAGAGGAATACGGTATTCTGAGTAATGAAAGCAGAATCCTGAAAGATACGATCCGTGAACTAGAGGGGAAGGTATCTGCCCTGAAGAAAACTTGCAATGAGCACGAACAGTACTCAAGGCGTGAATGCGCCGAAATTCAGGGGATTCCGTTGCCGCCACGAGGCAAAAGAGAGGATACCAATAACATAGTTATTAAAGTTGGAGATCTTATGGGCGTCGACATCAATGCCAACGATATTTCGGTTAGCCATCGCTTACCAATCAGTCAGAAATACAAGGGGAAGCGATCGCTACTTCCATCGATAATTGTGAAGTTTGTTCGACGCGACATTAAAGAGCTGTTTTATCGAGCGCGAAAGAAATTGAAGGATTTCACCACTCACGACCTTGGCTATCCGGATGGGAATAATATCTTCATTAGTGAAAGTCTCACCGAAACCAATAAGGCGCTATTCAAGGCTGCCCTGAAAGCCAAGAAGGACCACAACTATGATTTTATTTGGACCTCCAATGGAAAGATTTATTTACGGGAGGACAGCGACAGCCGAGTCATCTACATCAAAAATGAAGATGATCTCTTGAAACTCTAAGATAAGTATATATAATGATTGTATAACCTTCAATATGACTAACTCTAATTGCCCTAAATGTTTAGGGCCTTTAAATTGTATTTTTAATCAGAGTGAAATAGCTGATGATAAAGCCACCGAATTTCGAAAGCTACCATATCTCAAAGTAGCTTCGCCAGTCTGTAATATTCCGCATCTTACTAATATTGATGTGGATCGAAATATGCCTTCAGATCAAAATTTCAACTACTATACTACTCATGATTTTCACTCTAGCTATGATATTATTGAGTGTTCATCAGATCCCAAATTATTTTCTGCTATGCATTGCAATATTAGAAGCCTGCAGGGTAACCATGATAACTTCGTTCACATGTTATCTGAATTGAATTTTCCTTTCTCGCTGATAGGGCTTTCAGAAATCAAGTTTAAGCTTGACAACGATATCTTAGCAAATATTGAGTTGCCGGATTATGATTTTATTTCACAACCAAGCCTATCAAATGCAGGAGGTGTTGGTTTCTATACAAATAAAAACCTAAACTATTCTATTCTGTCAGATCTTACAACAACAGAAGATGACTTTGAAGCTCTTTGGATTGAAATTAATGTTGATGGTCAATCTAATATAATTTGTGGGGTTGTGTACAGGCACCCAAATGGTAATTTGGATAACTTTATGTCATATATAAGCAGGACAATTGAGCATATTAATCTTCAAAACAAGTATTCTTTAATAATGGGTGATTTCAATATAGATCTTCTCAAAAGCTCAGAACCTTGCTCTGATAACTTTATTAATGCTTTGGGCTCCTTCTTTTACCAACCTCATATCTTGCAACCGACCAGAATTACTGACCACACCGCAACTCTGATCGATAATATTTTCTTTAATTCTATTGAGCACTTTACTATAAGTGGGAATATTGCCTATGACCTCACTGACCACTTGCCTAATTTCATTATACTGAGCAAATTTGGCTCACTTCCTCTGAACATTAAGGTATATAAAAGAGATTATTCAAAATTTGATAAATCAGCTTTGGTTGGTGAAGTTCAATCAATAGACTGGCACACTGTATTTGCTTCTGACTCTGATCCATCTGACATGTTTGATTCATTCTACTCCAGAATATCTAAGATAATAGATAAGTATATCCCTTTGAAACAATTATCTAAGAAAGAATTAAAGTTTCGATCCAAACCCTGGATAAGCCCTGCAATAAAAGTATCTATACATGTAAAAAATCAATTATATAAAAAATACTTAAAGACCAAATCTTCATATTATTATAATAAATTTAAATATTATAGAAATAAATTAAATCATCTGTTAAAAATTAGCAAGAGACAATATTATAATAATTACTTTTTGGAAAATATTCATGACAGTAAAAGAGTATGGACTGGTATAAAACAAATCATTCACTTTAAACCACAAACAAACCAAAGAGTTGTCAAAATTATTACAAATAGTAGTGTAATGACTGATCCTCACAAAATTGCTAATGTCTTTAATGATTACTTTGCTAATATTGGAAAGGACCTTGCAAGCTCGATACCAAATGTTCCAAATTCTCCTCTTGAGTACTTGAAGAATTCACCATATGGTAGTTTCTATATTTTTCCAACCACAGCCAATGAAATTGAAACTGAAATTAATAAACTAAAATCTGGAAAAGCTTCTGGTCCCTTTAGCATACCTATTGCTATTCTTAAATTGCTTGCAAGTGTGATATCAAAACCACTGGAGGCCCTTTTTAATGCTTCTTTCTTAACTGGGATTGTCCCCAGCAGTTTTAAAATTGCAAATGTAATACCCATTCATAAAAAAGGATCACATACTAGCCTATCTAATTATCGCCCAATCTCTCTACTATCTGTCTTCAATAAGCTACTTGAAAAGCTTATGTGTAATAGATTAGTAAATTTCTTAGAAAC
>JAOTRI020122597.1:0-12015 GCA_028564885.2 Zoanthus sanctaehelenae
TTGTTTATTAACATTACTTGAAGTTTGTATCAACTCGCCGACGCATTTAATAGTTTTTTAAAAACTATTTACTGAAAATATTTAATAGGTAGCCTCAAAAATCCTTTTTTATGCTCTGGCCAAATGTTGCACATGACTCAAAAAAAGTGTGAAGCTTGATTTTCAAAATTATTTTCAAGTTCTTGGTAAATTGGAAAAGAAAATTTCAACTTTTATTGACTGTCATCAATGATCATGCATCGTTCGGCTGTTACTTTGTGTAGCAAATAGATGTCTCAACAGATATGATCAACTAAGGGTGCTGCTGAAAAGAAAAAAAAATTGACTCAAAATTGACTTTTTTTCTGTAAAGCCAGCTGGCAGCTAAATCGAAAACTTTGGTCACCAGATTATGTATTTTGGTCGCCAACTCAATTACTGCATATCTGACGCAAGATTATTGTTTCTAATGTTACCTTATATGTAAACTAAGAAAACGGTACAAGAAAGCCCACCTAATACTAACTCTACCACTGAAATCTGATATCCAGCCACTTAACTTTTTATTATTAATATCTTGAATCAAGGTAGTTCTAAAAGATTAATGTCATTCCAAGCTTGTATGCAGAAATTTTGCTGGGATGTGGGGTGAACATAGTTTTTGGGACTTTCCCCCACAGAAGTGACATCATCTTGTCACAACTTTGTAATTCATATTTTCAAGACAGCATAATTGGAACAAATTATTTTTTCTAGACTGACAAATCCTATTTTATTCTAATTACTTATTGATCAAGATTATTTAACAGGTAAATAAAAGTACTTCTAGATATGTTTTGATAATTATTTTCCATTGAAAACTTTAATTTTTAATTATAATCAAGTGAACTCTTTTGATCTTTATGGTTGGGGGGGGGCAATGTGCATGCTTACTCACTGTACCCCTCTGAATATGGGCCTGCCTTAAGTAAAATTTTTGGCCAAACCAATATTTTCAGTATTGAGAACTGCTGACGGATTTTAATTTCCAATTAATCATCTATCAGTTCCATATGACTGCATTCTATAGTAATACTATTTCAAGTACAATTCTAAGTTGTCCACTTTTCTTGCATTTCCAGAGAAAACTTGATTCACGTCCTGGCAAGCAATTCTAAAAATCTATAGTTCCTTTTTTACTACAAATCTTTCATTTTAAAGTTCAAAGTAAAGATCTTGCTATAAGTATATTTTGTGTAATTTATCTATTTTATCTGAAAAAAAATGGCACGAATGAAAGAACCCAGTTTTATAAAATTCTAAAACTACTCAGAAATTGCCATTGAAGGTAAATAAATATAAATACATTTACAGTTCGCAAAAAACTTTGCATTCAAACCACTTGTTATGATGTCCAAGAAATGTTAAAAGGAGTGGTTTATTTTATTCTAGGTATATTACGCTTGACAATTAGCCATGTATTCTGAAAATTCTTGTAATGGATTTTGTGCACACCTTGGGTTGGACGTAAGATTTCCATATACTCTGTTTCCTTCACCCTAATACTTAACTTCTTGCAGATATCTAATATATACTCTTTTTCTTTAGAACATATCCCATTGAGACAAGGCTTTTATGTTCACTGTTTCCAGTCTTAGTAGATCCTTCCTCACTTGGAGATATCTTGGCAGTTGAAAACTTCACGGGACTAATGGCCTTTCTTCTATATTCTTGATTCGTTAGGCTTTGTAGAGTGGCAAAAAATGCCGGCAATTCTATGGTACCGTCTCTTACTGGGATTAATATTGTAGGGTCAGTTAGCCATTCATCATCATCAATTCAATATTGATGCGGTTTTATCCCTTAAACGGGGGTGGCAGGATTTCCTTCACTGTGGTTGCAATTATGGCATTCTTTTTCTTTAAACCAATCCTCTTTCTCTCCTTCTCGTGCCAGTCCCTTCCTCCTCTTGCCCATCACTTCAAACGCACTATACTTGCACATCAAAAAAATAAGCTTTATAAACTGTTTGCTGCAAGAACTTAATTGCAATCTGGCAGCATAACAATTACTGTATGCATATAGGTTTTGGTTTAGGAATCCATAACAATAACGATCAGAGCGCTGAGTGCAAGGAAAGGCCTTGTAATTTTTTCAGAAACTTGCAATGCAATGCTCTCAGTAGCGAAAAATTAAAGTCACTTTTTTTTTTAATTTTTATTTTTAGATACTTATACTCCATACTATATTACTTGATATTAGTGTTGTCTATTTATTATTGGTATACAAATTATCTTCTTCAATGACCACATGTAAATATTTCATTAAAAATCTTTTCTGACTGTCTTGTTTAGCTTTTTAATTTTTATAGTCAAACTGTACCTAAGGGACGTTTATTTCTAATATTTTTGTAAATACTTTAAAAATTAGGGTACTAAATAAATCATTGTCATTGTCATTGCTGTGACATGTCAAACGAGGGCAATTTTTTCACAACTTAATTGCAACGTAGTGACATTGCGCTGCAATTCGCTAAAAAATTATCCCATGTAACACGGCTTAAGTCTTCGACGTAAGAAATGGTTCTTTTTCAAATTGCAAAAATTATGTTGCAATTAAAATTATCAGAGTTAAAGTTAGTTTCTGTACTTTAGTTGAAGAATTTTTTCTTCACAGCTTCTTACAAGCTGTTTTTAAAAAGTTGAACACACTTTCCTGACCTAATTGATTACTTTTACTTATTATAAATACTAACGTGATAAAATTGCCAAGAAATTGCGTTCGCAATCACGACAATAAATTGTTAAAACTTCTCTGTTAAGTAATACCTTGTTTCGAAATTACGAATAACATTTTATTGTTACTTTAGGCTTATATACTAAGCTAATCATTTGATATCGAGATAGATTAAAATCTGCATCTGGCTTTATAGTTTTTTATTGGCACCACGTGGAGATAAGAATTTTCTATCTGTTTCAGACAACAAAAAATAAAAGTAATTTTGACGTCTTACTTACTCCACGTGCTTACCACATGATACCTGATTGTTTTCAGCGCCCTCATTTTTCCAAAGTGTAATTTCAAGATATACTTAAAAGACGTTGGAAAGGAAGTGGAAACATACATAAATACCATCAGCGTCGATCAGTACTGTGTCAGAGAGCTATTTTATATCCAGCTAGTGGTCTATTATCAATGCTGCGTTCTGATTCGTTGAGTGAAAACCAAAACAATAGCTTTAACTAGCGAAAGATGTTTTGTCTCGATATTTTTTTGACAAATAGTTGGATTTTACTAAAGCAATTATTCCTCTCGCCTTCGGCCTCATGGGCTATTGACTCAGAGCCCATTCGGGCTCGAGAATTAATTGTTGAATATACTTGTCAACGACATGTGCTGGTCCGATGAGATGTAACGAACACCGACATATCACGTGACATATTGAAAGTCTTTCATTGTTAGTCGAATAAGAGCATTCTTGACGACAATTTAACGAATGCATTAATGCGCCTGCCGAACGATCGAAAATCGATTACAAATATTCTATTGTTCACGCCTGACGTCGTAATCGAGCTAAATAAAAAAACGAAGGACCAAGATCAACCAAATGCCTGTCAAGGCATGAGTCATTTGAAAGCCTCGCATCCTCTCCTTTCCCCTACGGGCCTTAGCGGGGCATTCACTTTTTGGCCGACTGAAAGCATGTGAGCAGCCCTGCCTGCGGGGATACTGTGAGAGGTGAGTTCCCCCCCGGGGAAAGCATAAACGTACTAGTTCGCACAATGTCTTTTCTAGGAATGCAGAAGATGATACACTACGAGCAAATCTCGTTTTTGACAGTCTTTTTTAGAAGGTATAAACGTTCACCCACATTGGTGAACGAGACTGTTTGTGCAAATGGCAAATCGCATTGATATTTTGTTTAGAAAACAAGTTAGAATCATAGCGACACCTAGAATATTATGAGAAAGAATTCCAACCCATCTTAAGCTAAGAATTGTGAAACTCGACTCGAACATCAGAGAAAAATCCCTAGCTGTTCAAGCCGGGAGTCTGACCCGCATGCATGAGAGGGGTAAGAAGTGCGTCTTAATCACAAGGCTTCAACAGCCTATGCGCTACCTGTTTGTTGAAGCTTACCAGGACAAAACCATTTTCCCGGTGGGATGTTTTTAATTGCGTTAAGGCCCACACATGGGTAGTGGAACCAATTGTTGCCGCACCTTTCGCCTCCATCGCACCATATCATCTTGTCATGCGTCGTTGTCTTTGCTACAAGGACAGTAAGGGGGGCTCATCTTCAACGACATCAATATCGGATTCGCCATCTTCATCTTCACCCTCTTCACCTTGATCATCCGCATATTCCCCGCTCGGTGTACGACACAAAATGGTGAAAAGAAGTGTTATCCCCGCCAGGATACTCAAACAGGGTGAATTTCAAGTGAAAATTCCCGCTATGCTCCGCTAAGACCCGAAAAGGAAGGGGTGGGGCTAGGGGGTTTCAAATGACTCATGTATAACTGTTTCTGCTTTCCGATAGCTTGTCAAGGAAAGTATCTTTCTTGTGGAAAACTCAATTTTATTATTATAAAATAGCTTCTGTGTTCATTGTTCATACTTTTGCTCCTCGGTGAAGTAATTTTTTTCCCTTGTCAAAAATGAATAATTTCTTAACGGTTCTCAAGAAAAATTTCATATCTTTTCGTGGCCATGAAACACCTTTTTTTCATGTAGGGATCGTGTTTTAAGTCTGAAATTTAGAGATATTTTTTAAGATGTTTTCAATACTCTTTATCGTTTAAACCTCTTCTAAATATAAACTTCGAATTTTTTGAATTTCTGTCGTAAAGTGATACTTAAATATCCTCCCACACTCGTGATGAAGAAATCATATTTTTACTCTGCACTGTTAGCTATTCTAAATACACCAGTCTTTGTTCGAAGTCTATAAATGAAACTTTTATGTTTTTATACAGCAGTCCTTCGTATCAGCATTCTGTTGATATATTTTTGATCTGAAAATACAAAAGAATCGCATTTTCTTTTACTTTTTTGAGCGGATTATTACAGTTTATATCAAGTTGTATAATAGATTTCCGGTTACGGATTTACGAGGATTAAATGTAGATAAGTCGTTTTTAAGGTCTGTTAAGTTGTCAGCTGTTGCTTTTTCGCAAAGTCTTTTGTTCGTTTATAGTCTGTTCAGGCGAGTGTTATAAGAATATTTTGTGCTTCACACTTTACATAGACAACTGGTTGATGGTGTTAGACTTGTAGAGTTAAAGTTATTCAGTCATGCCCTTTGATTATCTTGTGCCTCTGGCTCTGTCAGTTAATGATTTCAAATTGTCCAAACCTAAAGGCTAAACGAGCAATTTCTACGTGACAAATATGATTCGATAGTTTTGTTTTCTAGCGTAATCCCCGTCAAATTGTGACAAGAAAGGAATAGAGACGAATTGTACGATGACGTAAAATAAGTTGCCATTTTTATATGTTGAGACGAGCTATACGCACAATTTTTTGTGTGACAATTTTTATTTATCATATAAAACCTAGCACGTCAGTTTCTCAGCAGATATAATTTAGTAAATTTTTTAAAGTCAACTTGAGAAAATATCAATTTTCATATAAACATTGCTCGTTGTAGACAGGACGTTTAAGTGCTCATCTATGTTCCAAACAGTTAATGTAGGAAAATTTTTTGTTTACAATTTTTTCTTTTTTGTGCAGAGTTTGCTTTAGACAAATTTCGTCTGTTAGATTATTGCAGTTAGTTGAATTTAATTGAATCGTTTGCTTTTTCAGTTTTGGGCTAAAGACGTACTTGATTCAGTTTGTAGCAAGACTGAATCAAATTTTCCATGTTTCATACGTTGAAAATGTTTTCTTCTAAAAATACTTAAAAGTTATTAAAATAAACTTATAACTTCTGTATTTTAAGAAACATTTGGAGCTTTTGCTGTTTTGATATTATCGGCTTTTTAAGATAAATTTCTTATCATTTTCATGTCCTTGTATAGCATTGCAGTATTTGTTCAGAACAATAACTTTAATTGCTACCTGCCCAATCAGCCTCAATTGTTGTTTTTAAAATTTATAGATTATTGCCAGCTCTGTTTGGAATATATTATGTTTTAAAACTGTAAATTACGCGCTAACTTTGTCGTTGTTGCCGCTTTTTATTAAAAATTTTGTTTACGGTCGCTCGGAATTGTTTGATCTTGCAAGAGTTATGTAATATTTATCGAGGAATTAGAGAATTCTTTATTGAACCATAATCATTTTAAAAATACATTATTTTGATATCTGAAGCGACCTTGAACTTTGAATAATTAATGGTGTCTCGTGAATTGGATTACGCTTCTTGTGTTAATGTCTGGACTTTTTCATATGTTGACTTAAATGTTGAAAGAAATATGAAAACGTTCTGTCATTTTGACCGCAGTGCAACTGCACATGGCCGCTCGTTCTTCCCGTCTCCGCCCCTAAGCAGCTGTTAAGTCAGGTAAAGTGTTCGTTTAATTTGTTTTGCTACTAAATTGGTTTGGCTAAAATATTAATTCAAAACTTCTTTACCAGCAATTAATATATTTTTAAGCAGTTTTAGAAAAAATTGCACTGAAGAAAGTTTAAACTTAACATGTCGCAACATATTGTGGAGATATATTTTACGTTCCCCCGATGGCAAAGTCAGTGCCCCGGCAAACTTGAAACGCCAATGGTGATGTTCAACGGAGACATTCAGCATGTTTTTATTGTTAACATTATTTTTCCAACTGAAAACTACTTGTTATTTGACAATGAAGTCGAGCTGGTTTTTGGTTACCTCAGCTTCTTTTTCAAGACATTTTTATCGACCTGTTTTGCCAGTTTCTTTAACGCTGAGTCATTTTCTACTCCGGGCTTAGCTGCAATTCATGCTTACATTTTCCGTCGGTACAGTAATACAGCTGTTACACTTTTTAGATATCTTTCCATTTCTTTTCGATGTTACACGATTTATAAACGATTTTGTCCATGCCATTGTTCAGCCGGTGAAAAATATATGTACTATGTTGATCATATTGGTTACCTTCGACTGCATGGGTTTCTAGAATTTCTTCATTTCAAAGTTTTCTAGCCTCGATTCTTTTGCAGTTGGTTGCGTTCGCTTCAACGCAATACAGTTTGGCAGCTGTTACACAGTTTATGAGAAATTTAGTTTCTCCTTTTTTGCATTGCAAATCTTCGTTTTCTCGAACTATTAGTGATATTTTTTATTGTATTTTGTGAGTTTTTGTTCCTTTTTGATTTTGCTTTAGATATGAATAGAATTTATTCATGATTTGCTACAGCATCAAAACGTTTAAATCTTTTTCTTGGCATCGTCCATGTTGACATTTCCTTAGCTACTGGTTCACTTTAATTTTATATGTTCGCTTTTTTTTCGATCTGGTTAATATTTGCTACACAATGTAGCTATATCAATATTTTTTTACCCATGAACTATTTGTTTTGGCTACTAAATTCGTTACGTTCCGAAGTCACATTCAGAAAATAGTCTATTTGTCAACTGATTTAGAAAAAAAAAATGCAATGATTAATTTCATTTAAGAAAAAGAAAGCATTTTGTCCATGCTTTCACACCGTGATAAAAACCAAGGTGAACATTTGGGAGAATTCAAGTGTAGATCAGTTAAAACCCGAGACTTGCTCTAGTGTTTACCTGCTCAAGAATCTTCACATTCACAAACTTTGCCGAGGTTTCATCAGGTAATTTCTTTTATAGTTTTTTTTCCGGCTTCACTAAGAGAAAGAGGATATTCGAAGCTCGTATGAATCTCACAACTTGAAGATAACAACTCATATTGCTCAGCTCAGTTTCATGCTTAATAGCAGTTTGAAGAGACACTTATTGACAAATCGAACTTTATAAAAGTTAGTAATTTGAAAGGATAACACAGCGAGGGAAAGAAAGTTTGGTTTGTAAATTACATCTTGATTGATAAGCATTACCGCAAACAGACGCTTTGCCTCTCGCACTGCAGCAAAATTTATTTTCACTTGTGCAAACTTCAATTACCTTCCCCGCCTCTAATTACCCCACTCTCCCCTCCAAAAAATAAAAAACAATGAAACCCAACGCCAGACAGTCGCTATCAATGTTCGTCGCCTTTCTTAGCCTCAGCCAATAATCAGTTGTACCTTTTGTTTTGTTTTTATAAAACACTTCTTATTGCTGTCGCAATGAGGTCGTATGAAGCGACTAAATAGAAACTGCAGTTGTAATAAATAGATAGTCAAATTTTCATAAGATTTTACGCGCACAAGAACCCTGGGTAGACTCGCAACTTGTACCCAGGATTCTTTGTGCATCACATAACTGACGCAAACCAGATTGAGCATATTTGATTCGCGATCTTTCTTTACTGTTCTGCTGACTTATTTTGTTTTATACAGGAATTGCACACAATTTGTGTATCCTGCAGCTGAACAGTTACTGTTTTGCTATTTTTTAAAGCAGTATTATAGTTATGTCTGTTCAGATATCTATTAAAGAGAGTTCGATTGGTTTTTCTTTGAATGTTTTTTGTTTTGGAGTTTGTAGTCGATAGATATTAGTAGAATTAAATGTTCTATGTAAAATAATTCCACAATAATATCAGCTGATTTTATGGTGTCAGTAATCATATTACATATGGCGATTTTTTTGTCAGCACTTATGAATCGTCCAAACTTTTGTCATCTTGTCTATAGAGAGGGAATGTAGTTTCTTTATCAACACCTGTATTGCATCCAAACTTTTGTCATCTTGACGTAGATAGCTCTTGTTGCGGATTTCCGATAATCCTTCGAAATCTTTCGAAACTTTGTTTTCGCTAACTTCTATCTACCTTGGCTTGCTCTGTCAAGTAAAGTGCACCTTAGATTGCGTAGGTTACGCTCTAGAATCTCACTAACAACAATATAGTTTACAATTTGGCGGCCAAATACAGCTCGTGCTTTTTACTAACCAATTCAGAGTTTTACTCTTCGCCATATCACAAATGGTTATAATTTGTTTATTTCAAAATTTTGGAAATGAGGACGACTAACTGAAACTTTGACAAAATTTGTGGAGGTTGGTTCTAGATTTTGACTTGAGAGGCATATTTAATCAATATACAAACTATATTTCGCTATCGCCTATATTTTGATTATATTAAGTGGTTTTCATCGGGGCAACCAACCGTTCACGTGACGTATTTTTAACCTGTCAGATTCTGGAACAAATGGACTTTGAAACTTGCTTTATAATAATAAACGCTTAATAACTGGCCCCAAGGGAAACAGTGAGTTTTGTTTCCCCGAGACCCTCAATATAGGGACCTTTAGCAACTAGGACGGCGACGCCGACGACGACGGCAGAAAACAATAGAAAATACAATGGCTGCACGTTGGAATGCAGCGAGCGGATCACGTGCAAGAGGTTGTCACTAAAATTAGAAAGGTGGAAGCACCTGCTTTGGAGTTCTCGAGACTACGTGGACATAACAGCAAAAACTTTCTCAGTATCTGTTTAGCTTCATGGAGAAACATTAAATCGTTTTTCTATTCACAAAGTGAAAAGCATAGGAATAAAACTCCAATGACCCGCATAACAAAATATAGAGTAAACCAGAAAGGTGATTACATGGAGCCGTCGTCGCTCACGTTCCCTTCCTCGTTCCTAAAGGTCCCTAGTTACCAAGCCTGGAAGGATGGAAAACTAAGATCATATAAATAAAGCAAAACGTTGTAGGACAGTGTTATTGTTGTATCATATCGTGTTTTATATAATAACCCAAGATAAACACGGATTTTGATTGGTTTTTGCCTATGATCTATTAGAGGACAGATGCACGATTGACGTCATCAGCCGAAATGGGGAAAAAATTTTCAAAACGACGTCATTTCCTTAGCCAATCACAATTCGTTGCTGCACCCAGGAACCAATCAGATTGCTCCATTTTGTATAGATAACAAATGACGTCAAATCTCTTTTTTCGCGCTCGCAAAAACCCCTCACGGCCCTGCTTTTTATCTTCTTTCGAAATAAAACGCTTTTATTAATTTTTGTTTCTTTATTATATAAAACAAATATATTTCATGTTGCCGTGCGTCTGTTCAGTAATAGATCACAGAAGACGTCAAAATGTGGTAAGAACATCCGGTGACACACTCGGCTTATCGCCTCGTGTGCCACTTTTTTTGTTCTTACAACATTTTGACGTCATCTGTGATTTATTACTGAACAGACGCACGGCAACATGGAATCACCACGGTCCCATGATTAAACTTAGCCCTGCCTCTTTAAATTTATATAACTGAATATTTAGACCTAGAAGCAATATTTCCCCGTTTTGTATTTAAATACACAAAATGAAAAATATCTCAAGCAGCTTTAACTTAGATTTAGTACGGGATTCTCAAGGGTACTCTTGATTTTTGTCCGGGATTTCTATACTTTTTTGAAGCTTGATCTCTGTTTTTTCCTGGCTCTTTACTTCTTTCCTATATAAATCTCTGACTATCTGTTTTTGGGTAACTATATGTAGTCTTTTTTTCTACTCATTCTTTGCTTACTTAATCGATCCTTAGTTCTTTTATCCAAAACCCTTACCATTCTCTTTAGATCTGAAAGTTTTAGTAACAAACGGGACTAGAAGAAGATATGTATATTTTATTCTGATAAACAACGCCTTTTGCATGTTATAAATATTATTACAAGCAATTTTCTTTACAATAAGTTTTAATAAATGCATCTAAGTTTGAAGCTAACATTGATAATACACAGGGCTGAATCTATAACTATGTCACAAATCGTACATATTTCATCCAATATAGAACACGTTGCATACTTCAATAATTAGATATCAGATTCAGGACGAGCCTTCATCCAGTTCTGGATTTTAGGAACGTTCATGATGCGATTGTACAGCTCCAACAAGGCTGGGTAGCCTGTGAGATCCTCCGGAGTTTCAATTTTGCCTTCCGCTAGAAAACCATTAAACAGGGAGAAAAAGTGGATATCTGCATACGACACCTAGAAATAATATAATAGAAATAAAGATATTAAAACACAAATTAAAATACATTTCTTTTAACGCTTTCAGTTCAATTTTCTCATATTGGGCCTATCCTTTTCATTGAATAAGTTTGAGAGAATTTTAATTTTGATCTGAGCCTAATATCGAGTAGAAATACTTCACAGTGGTGTTTGGCGCATTTGCATTTCACTCTAGAAAAATTGGGCCCGGGAATCCTCAAGCTATCCAACTTAACTAATTAAAAACTGCTACGTTGCCAGCGTGGTGGTCCCTGATGGTGTAGTGGTTAGTGTTTAGCAGTTTGTTTTGTTTGATAAAATCTCATTATATTATTATTAAATGTCTTATATATTCTGTATATGTGTATAAATGTATTAAGAAGTTGGGTTTTGATAACTGACCCCCTTCGGGGAGAGTGTATTAGATTTCGGGTGGGGTGTGCTGCCCTAAGCTTAAAATAAATCCTGACCCTATCCAAGACCTATAATTATAATTCAAAAACCATACTCTAACATTAAGTAAGCGCGCGTTAAAAGCTACCTGACTGTACCATTTCCATTCGATTGTTTACAGGACTGGCGTCATATCTATGCTGATTGGCTTGTTAATACATAACTTTATGATAGATGTTACATATTAACTCTTAACACCAGAAACTGTACGTTATCCCAGACATGAAGGTCCCTCGTACCCGGCACTAATTAGATACCCTGTAACATACATCAGGCAAATATATGATACCTTACCCCAGACTCGGTCATGGTTGGCGCAGTTGCTAAGATCTCTGCTTTCCAACCACGAGGTCACCAGTTCGATCCCGGCACTTTGCCGAGATTTGAACCTTTGTATGGCCTTCTTTTCCGCCTAAGCCAGCTCAGCTTTCCATCCTCCCGGGGTAGGTAAATGAGTACCAGCGTCGTCTGGCGGCTAACCTGCGATGGATTAGTGTCCCGTCCAGGGGGAGTCATAGACTCTCATCCGCTTAACACTACAGAAACCGGAG
>JAOTRI020122608.1:0-12014 GCA_028564885.2 Zoanthus sanctaehelenae
ACAGTATTTATAAATAACCGTTTACCTTTTCTTAAAGAAGAAAACCTTGTTTAAATTTTTGCTTAACCCAGGGTTAAATTTAACCAGCTTTTGAACAACTGGGCCCAGGACGTTGTGTCGTTGCAAGCACGCCGGCATGTGCAACACGGGAACGATAGAATAATTTATTGTGTATGGTAAAATGTTGTGTGTAGTAAAGTCGGGAAAAATTTTGTGAAACATTCTTATCTTAATTATAATCTTTTAATAAACACACATTTTCGTATTCTTCCTTTCATTCCAGAATAGTTTTTCGCGTTTCTCCTTCGAGAAACATTAATTTATGATTCTCCTTCTATCATTTTTGTAACGCTCCAACATGAAAGATAATTTTAATTACCCGCTGGCAAATCCCATTTTGTTTCACCGCCGCTTCCAACAACTTCAAGAGTGTGTGTCAGTTGATCCTGGGTGATTGCTTTTTTCTTATCCACAAGCTTCCCAACACGGAATACAAAGTGACCTTTATGGTTAGCTGTAATTTTGACCTGAACATATAACGAATTGTGTTAAAAGACAAGATTGTAGAGAAATAGATTGAAACTGTTCCCTTTAAATGCATAAAACACCTCCCTGTAAATGACCCAGCTAAAGCTAATCTCTTATACAAGCCTAGTTGTACATGGGGCCGGCGCTTATCTCCGGATAAGGGACACTAATCCATCGCAGATTAGCCTCCAGCAGACGCTGCTACTCATTAACCTACCCCGGAAGGATGGAAAGCTGAGTTGACTTAGGCGGAAAATAATGTCACACTAGTATATTCGAATCTCGATAAACTGGGATCGAACTAGGGACCTTTTGGTAGAAAGCATAGATCTTACCAATTGCGCCAACCGGGTCCGCCCGTAAATGACCTCTGCATGCGTTATCCAATAATGACTTCGCATACTAGTTCTACGTAAGCAAGACGTAAAACGTAGTAAGCGCACTACTCTTTTTGTTGATCTTAACCTTTCGCGCATGTTTTCTGTAGGTAAGACGTAATACTCTGGGTAATCACCTTTCGGACTGGGGAATCTAAAATAGAGTCAGGGTCAATTAGAATAAAATCCTTGGGTTCTAGGGAGGCCAAAACTCCGCTGGGTAAAGGCAGCATTTCCACTGGATCGGATTTCGTTGCGTCTGTTACCGAGGAGTAATAAGTTTTTCTTATTGTGATATTCATTATTCTACAAAACGTTAACAATAACAACAATACCAATACAAGTACCAATACATGTACCAGTACCAGCACCGGCACAGTACCAGCACCGGTACAGTACCAGTACCAGCAACAATACCAGCACCAGTACCCGCACCAGTACTGTACTAGTACCAGCAACACTACCAGCACCAGTACCAGTACCAGTACCAGTAATAGTATCAATACCAGTACCAGTAACAGTAACAGTAACAGTAACACAAATCTGAATAATAATAGAGTTTATTTAGGTGTCAAGTCTTTCTAGCAGGCCAAAGGCTTACTAATTGGGGACGACACCATCTTTACCACTCTAAGGTGGACGGAGACCTTTCAGATGACAGACACAAAAATAGATACCTCTCCAAGGGTCAACTGTTCTACGTCTTTATCCGAGGAAATGTGAAAGTCTTTTTTCATTTTAAGTCCCGGAGCGTTTGTTTGGCCGAGAATCAAGCCATAGCCTGTCTCACGCACGATGGACTGAAACTCTAATCACCTATCCAAAAATACTTTTAGACGAAACCAAACATTTCAACAAAGAGTTAATTTTCAACTTGCATGTTATTAAATAAAAATAAAAAGATTTTACCGTTGCTGTGATGATCTGGCCCCGGGTGTATTTTTTTGTGATAATGCGTTTTTCTGCATATTTTCCTGGATAAACATACCGAGGCTCCTTGACACCGAAAGGATCACCACACACACCGCACTTGCCATTTTGTTTATGCCATTGATACTCGCGTCCTCCACAGTTCAACTCATTGTCTGTATACTGTGGGGGATTATCGAACCCAAACCTCCAGGCTGAGTTCCTTGATGGAGGATCGTACAGCATTCCATGGCCCCAAACAAGAACAACGCAACTAATAAGTAGCATTGCTTTTAAAATGCCGCAGCAAGCCATTTCTTGAATTATTGAGTTTCAAAGCGAAGCGTTTAGTGAAGAAACAAAATTACAAGTGAGCCTTAACTCAAAAGATTTTTAATTTATAGATAAGTTAAAATCTACTTTAAACATCTGTTCTTTTCACTTTAGTGATGCTGTCGCAAACTTTTTCCTAGAGGTATAAAGCTATCAAGAAAATGCCATCAACTGACAGCTGCTTAAATTTTCCTTTATCTCATTTTATAAACTGTTGAAACAAAACAAATTTTACTCTCCAGGCAATTTGTAAACTAAACAAAGATTTTTCATTGCAAAGCTATTTTGATTCGGATTTCAAATTGCCACAAATATTGGTTTTAAACATAAATTCTCAGTGCACAAGCACAAAATGTTTAGATTTTTTTTATGCCACCAAACCGGCCTGCATGGAGATGTTTTAAACTTAGAAATAATAAGTTACAAACTATAAGAATTAAAATCCAGTTTTTTTCGTTTAGCGTACTTTAAATATCACAGTTAAGTTAAAGATATTAATCATGGCAAGACTATATTTCATAATCAAATAATATTACAAAAACATTTTTAAAAAAACATTTTAACTGACAAAGACTATTACTTCCAAATGTTGACATTTTTGAAGCGTAGGGAATGAGAGTAATAATTTTATAACAAATCTATATTTTCAAACCTATCTAATCTATTTTGTATAACTTTTATTGAAGAACGTATTGATAAAAAAGCAATAATTGAATTTCAATAAGAACATTTTGAATTGAAGTTATAACCCATTGATTGACTTTTTTTGAGTAAAAAAATGCGTCACGTGAGACAAAATGCCGGACGGGTATTAGATGAGTACTCGATCTCCGTTTCGATCTGATTTTTTCCACCATTTATATAAACACTGCAAAACAGGCATTTTTAGAATTTAGGATTTTAATAAAAAATCAAGAAATCCGTTTTGCTAAAGTTAGTTGCGAATGTATAAAAAGTCGTGTTTCAAAAGCTGCGCCAGCACACACACACACACACACAACACGCACGCACGCAATAAATAGCCCATCAATGTCTTTAAAAATGTTCCTTTGTGCTAACACAGATTTTGTTTCGGTAGCGGATCTATACTGTAGCGAAAGAATATTTTGTAGGTACTGGAGTCTTTCGTCGGAGGATGCAACGTCCTTATTAAACTGATAGATTGTCCTGAAAATTTCACAATTGCTTTTGGAGCAATCGCTTTTCTTAATGTTCATTTTTCAGACACTCCATCATCAAGGATAATAAATCCTCCGATATATATATAACCCGACGGAGATTGTTTTTCCTCATTCAAAGCTATCACAGAAACAAGAACTTAAATTGAGGCTGAAATCTTTAAGAACAATGAACCTCGGCGAAATTGACTGGTTCTTAATATCAAAAAAAAAAGCGTTGATCACAGTAGTGCAATTCTTTATACTTAGTTCTGATAAGAATCGTAACTTCAATTGGAACTGAGGAGTAAATTTTTAGTTTTTAACTTACAATATTTAAGGCAACAACTTTTTCAATTCTCATTAAACAGCTGTCATGTGCATGACGGTTTCAGCTCGAGCAAAATCAATAACGTAGGCACGCAGACAAACATTTAACAGATGAAATTTTAAGTTGAAAAACTGTTACTTTTAAATACACCAATGCCAATGAAATGTTTTGTTTTTGCATGCATACTTCTTAACCCTTTCACTGCCAGTTGAATTATTAAGTTCTCCCAACTTGAGCCCAATGTTTTTCATTGAACAACTTTGAGAGAGTTTCCCTTTTCATCTTCAGTGATTTGCTTTCTTTGATCAATTCTCACCTTCTCATTACCAAGTGTGTTATTTTTTATTTGTTATGCAAAGAGAAGTTAAGTGTTCATAACTGACTGGCAGTGAAAGGGTTAACTTCACATGTTATAAAATACACACAGTTTTTAATCTATGATAAAGGAAACTTTTTTTTATCCTATTTCAAAAAGTGTTACTTTGCAAGGGCGGATCCAGGGATTTTTCGAAAGGGGGAGTCTTAGGGTAAAATTTTGTGGGCAAAGGAATCTCGGTCACATTTTTGTCACAGGAAGCCAAATAAACCGTTACAAACAACTAAATTAAACGACAAAAATACGACATCATCGTTAGAAATAGAATAAAGATTGAAATCGTCCTTCTATCAGGAAAAAAAGTACTTTAATCTTTTTGGAAAACTTAATTTGATCATTGACCCCAAGAATGACAGGGGGTCGTGACCTCCCGGACCCTCCCCCTGGATCCGCCCTTGCTTTGTTCGTAAAGATTATGGTTAAGCTCATTTTTAAACGATAGTTATACATACATATACATACAAATTCACACCTTTGGGGCTTTTCAGAAACTGTTTATAAGTATATACAGTTGAGATGAGACAATTGAGGGTTTTACAAAGTCCGCTTGAGCGGCTCACATATACTGAAAGCGCAACTGGCAGCAATTTAAAGAATGCAAAACACCGGGATCACTACGTACCCTACTCTATGCGGGAAGTGTTTTGGTTACCTAGATTCTCTTTATTAAATAATCAATGGCATAATGTCCTTATCCGAGAAAATACGAAAGCTTAACCGTTTGCAGAAGTTAGAACAAAGGCAACATCTCCTCAATTATTTTAAGACCGTGACTGTTGGCCCGGCCAGGAGTTAAATCCGATCCTTCTGTACTACAGACTGGTGCCCTACCAACTAGGCTAACCAGGCCAAAAACACATCGACTTCTACCTATATGGGTAGGTTGGCGCAGGTCTCGGGTATTATAGTATTTTCTAATAAGAATCCGCAATTCGATTCTCGGCTCTGCGAAGATTTGAACATTTGTTCAGATGTCCCACATAAAACAACATTGAGCTTTCCATGCTTCCGGGGTAGGTAAATGAGTACCAGTGTCTGCTGGGAACTAACCTATGATTGATAAGTGTCCCGTTTCAAGGGGATTCAAGGACTCTTATTCTCTTAAAAATATAGAAACCGGATTCAAGCGCCGGCTGCAGGGGTTACATTGCTCGTTAAGGACTTATAGCTAGCTATCTTTTGAACTAAGCCCCTAACCACTCTCATGCACTCTCGTCGACTATCATGCAATTTGAACTTCAAATTTTCCATGAGTGTTGATCAGAGTTTTTCGGTCAGCATCAGCAGCTTTGGCCCGGGGGGAGGGGATGTTGTGGGCTCAACTCTCACAAACATTTCATTTCGCATCATCTCTCGGTACGGCGCTGCATTTTTAATTTGCAACTCGTTGATTACATTGTAAAGGCATTTCCCCCTTTCGGTGTTTTATCCACTGCATTGTTCTCCCACGATTGGGCTAAGCTTTTTTATCTTCTTTATCATACAAATCTATTCTAAAACTATAAAAACAGAGGCGAATTTGCTCTCATTCTGATTTTACAGCTTGGAAAATATGTCACGTAATCACCTTCGCGAGCTCTTGCGTGGGCGATCAAACGTCAATGATAGTTGATAAGAGTTCAGCCAAAAATTTCATCCAAACTCTTATTCGTGAATTCTCATCCACTCTCATGTTCGTTGGATTCAACCTTAACGCTGTTCAGTTACTGTGAACTACTAACTTAATGGGTGGCTCCACCTAAAGTGTTCTTCAGGATTTAATGGAGCCTAAAGCAATGGTAGAATTTCACATGTTTTTAGATAATCTGTTGATGAACCGTAACTGATTTTTTTTCTACAGCCTTATAGTTATTTTTATTCAGGTATCTATCTAACAAGATCGAGGTCTGAGATTTTCTGGTAAAGACTGAGAAGAAAAGATCGGTAAATTAATTATCATATGGTATTTGTTGCGCGCGCTAACGAGAAACACAATATAAACGAAAATAATTTCATCTCCGACTCAACTTCGTAAAATTTCTCATGAGTATGTAGACTAAGTAGTACATATGATACAAAGTATTATTCTCTTAAAACCTGTTCGTCTGGGCCCACTCCAAATATTCCTAACTAAGAATGAAGTTTTGAATTTTCTTCCAGATTTATAGAGTGAAAAAAATTGGTTTCAAATATCATGCTCAAAATTGATTTATCAATAAGGCGTGTGTTGTCTGTAACGTCACAGGAAAAGCAACCACACGAAGTAGACAAAGTTTTTATTTTAGGAAATTCCTTAACTCAGGAAATATGCTGGAAAAAACGAACGCATCCTTGCATTCATAATTTAATTTATGCTTATTATTATAATTAATTATGATTAGTTAGTCACGTGCTCTCATCGTTTGTACGTTTGTGACGACATTGCAGCTTGAAACTCAGTTAAATTGCGTGCATTAAAAGAAAAGTTGTTTCATGAGTTGTTGGAATATTTCAATCAAGTATGATAGCGATTTTGCTATTTTGTATCAATTTTTTACAGAGAGGGGTTTATTTCCCAGCGCACGAGACAGGGTGCCCCAATGGATGTCAATGTCTTGGTAATTCTTTTGCGAAGTGTTCAAACGACCCTTCTATACACGCTGTGCCGTCATTTCAAGAGCCAGATTCACTAAAAGAGCTGTAAGTTTTTATTTCAAATTTTGGTGTACCTCTTAATTAAAAAGGAAATCAAATTAATAAACTCTTTTTTTAAAAAAACTTATTACAACAAAGGATACGCATTTTAGCATATTTTCGCATTTTCATTTACTTTTTAGTTTAATAATAATTTAAAGTTTAGTTTAAAATCTCCCTGCCTATGATCGGTCATTACATTTTAAGGATATTGTAAACAATTGTTTGCATAAACAATTTTTCTATTTGTGTAAAAACATTTTCAAAAAGATATTTTTTATATAAAAAGGCAGCGTTTGCTTCTAGTTTTATTAGATTTAAAACAAATTTTAAAGAGAATACTCTAATTGAAAGGAACCGATATTGAAAATATTACTTAATTTTAATTCGCAAATGAAAATTACAAACATTTACTTTATTCTTAAACAGTTTCTTATTTGCAGTGTTTTACATGTTGATAATATAACAATTTTTAATTTGACAAAAGTGTAAAGATTTTGATTATTTGTATATCAGTTTTTCTGATTGCATGGAAAATTATGTTTGGGCTAGCTATTGATACACACGTATTGGGATATTGATATAAGGAAAAAAAGAACTTTTAATAGAATAATTAGTAAATTTTGATAAGGTTTATCGCTCTTATTTTTTTGGGCTGTTTTGAACTCAATTTGTTTTTAATTTGTTCTCTATCTTATTCCTGTAAGCGGTGTAAAATAATGAAAATTTTCGTAACAAACAGATAAGGCATTAAAAAACAGTTCCGAATTACTTTTAGTGACATGAATACGTGTATCATTTGGGACACTAGTAGATATACCGAATATGAAACGGTGCTTCTGTGTTTTTACTGTGCACATTACGAACGAGTAGATTACAAGAATTACTTAAGTTTCAACTAGAAAAAATGTCACTTTTTCAGGCCGCAGCTCGTTGTCAAACTGCTCTTAATTTTTGGCCAATCCAATATTCTTTTTATATTACAATACTAAAAAGTCATTTCAATAAAACTTAGTTTTTCATTACATTACGTCAAGTTAATATGTTGTACCACTCTTCACTTTTTTCTAGAAAATATAAAAATAGGTAAAAATGGACTACATGAAGCAACAGCAATGTAGTCTTAACTTAATTTTCAAACCGAACTTTCAATTTTGAAAATATCTCCAAAAAAAAGCAATTGCAACAATTGACATACATTGAAAGCTTCTTTGTTAAAAGTGATATTTATTTTTCTATTCTTCATTCTTAAAAACTCAAGCTGCTAAAACGTTTTCGTCTTAAGATATGAAAATATCACACAAGTGTTTCGCCCCAGCTATTTTCAGTAGAGTTTTTTCTTCCTTTTATTCTATACTGTTGTTGCAGATCTTGTGCATCCTAGAAATTATTAAAAATCTTCCTTTCAGCGAAATTTCTGGAACCAGCTTACAAAAAGTGAACCGAAAAAGTTTTCATGGATTAACGAATCTCGAAGTTCTGTAAGTAATTTGAAAATCAGAGATTGTGAGTTGACATCAATGTTAAGTATTTCAGTTTTCAAACCAATACGAATTATGAACTGTAAATAATTAAGATTTAGTATCTTTTCTTCATCCTTCTTCAGCGATCTGTCAAACAATTTGATCCAATCACTTGATGAAGATTCTTTTCATGACTTAATAAGTCTAAAGAAACTGTAAGTAGCTATTGAAATTTTATTCTTAGTTAATGTCTAATACGTTAAACTTCACAAATGATGCAAAACAAATTCCACTTTCCTGCTGGTACACTTTACGTTTTAGAAAAGCAAAGGAATATGAATACAAACCAGCGAGAAATGGAGACGGTTAACGTTTGTCAAAAAAGAAATAGAACGAAAACAAATATAAGAATTTCTATTTCACACTTAGCTAGAAACAGATAAAACTAAAACTAAACTATATAATTTACAATCCAAATTGCCCACGGAGCCGGTGCCTATCTCCAGTTTTTGTAGTGTAAAGCTATAAATGGGTTAGAATCTTTGCCTTCCCCTGGACGAGACAATAATCTATCACACGTACTCAATTACTTATCATAAAAGGATGGAAAGCTGAGTTAGATTAGGTGAGAAACTCGAACGTTAACAAATATTAACATCTGGGCAGAGCTAGGGATAAAACTAGGGACCTGGTGGTTGAAGGGCCGAGATTTAAATTCTACCTGCGCCATCTAGAGGCCCACCCCACTGGGGGTGGAGGACACTCTCTATCATTGGTATGAAAAGGTGCTTGTCATATTTTTAGGGGTCAACTTTAGCATTTTGGTCTGTTTTAGGGGTTATCGGAGAGATATTGAGGTTGTTTTATATTTTATAGGGGTCATTGTTTGCTACTGAGTAGTTTTCAGTTACGGTCGAAACTTTTACGCTTCAGTATTTTTAGGGTAATTTTTTGTTTCCCAATGAGCATCCCTATACTTTTTACCCAAAAGTACCCTCGTTCTCCCCTCCATAGCCTGCATAGCAAGCGTTTAAAAAAATATGGACGCACGCGGATTGGGGGTGAACAAAATACGGAGTATGGGGGTGTTCACCCTCAGGGCGGAAGGAGAGAGGGCGTAGAAACGCGCCCGACCGAGCGGACAACCCGTGATGCAAGAGCCTAGGAACTAGAACTTAGAAAGTATCGTTTATTGCTTAAATAAATAATGAATCTATGTGCTGCTTAACTTTATTGGATTGCGAATACTTACTTGAATTGATTTATATTTCAAAATGTGTTTTGTTACATTCTGATTATAATGTTCTTATAATTTACAACTTTTGTAAGTTATATTCAAGTTTACTTACGTGTATATTCTCAGTTTTTTTAATGGCTGCTGTAAATACTGTAATTTCAGAAGAAGAACTTAATTTAGCTTTTAATATCGCCAATATCGATTTAACAGACGATTTAGATGATTTAGAGCTGCTAATTGATGACGAAGACCTGACTGAAATTACGGCTGAGCGATTTGAAAATATAACAAAACATGAATTGGTCGAAATTTGTACTCGATTGTCTGACCCAAGTGCGAACATTAAGAATGAATCGTATGTTGCCCAAAAAGTGTTGGACTATGTTTATAAGGATTCGAGATGTAGTGAAGAAGATAACGTTTCTTCTTTCCTGGGGACTATCCAGTCATCTTTTCGTTCCTTTTACAAATCCGTAAATATTAATAGAAAACAGGAAAGACTAAGAGCAATTAGAATTGAACAAAATTATTTGAAAGACTCGAAAGAAAGACAAGAAATTGGACAAAAATGGAATGAATTGATTATAAGTTGCCAAATTAGTCCAAACGAAACTTCTCAAATTGTGCTGGAGCACATATTGCTCCATTTCTGGGGTGTCAGAGAGTCTACTAAGTTAACCCAATCACAAGAATTCGAAGTTATTAATTCAAATATATGGAACGATGAGACTGAAATGGAAGCTATACGATATCATGGAGGATGGGCTGTCAAACGATGCAGAGATCTCATCAAGGCCTCTGAAAAAGCATCAAATTATCTCGTGTTAAAAAAATCCACACATGATAGCAAGGAGGTTCTTGCCGATCCAAAAGACGCTCTTAACCTTATCAAAGGTCTTGGAAGAGACGAAAAGATAGGAGACGATTATAATTTTATTTTGTATCCTGAAGTTGTATCAATGTTTGTTATTTTGCATGATTTTACAGTGAACTATGTCACCCCCTCTACATTAAATGAACAGAGTGTTATCCAGTGTTTAAAAATCATGTCTGAAAGTAAAACCTTACGAAATGCCTGGAAAGCCATTCCAACCATTAAAAATTTTTCTGAGGAAGTGCAGGTTGCAGTGTTACAGAGAATTTGCACAATGTTTTTAAAGTCAAAGCAGCAGATTATTAGAGAAAAGCTAAATCTAAAACCTCAAAAGGGAAGTAAAGCATTAAGGCAAGAAATCTGCAAGTCTAACAAAAAAGAGGAAAAAAACAAGGGTAGTAAACAAACCGGACCATCAAATGACGGAGGAAAACAGAAAATGCCAGAGTTAACAAAGCAGCTACAGGAAAACTTTTTAAACCCTGAAAAAGTTGTAGAATGCCTAACAAATATTGGTAAAGCTGTGGATCCACAGCTTATTCTTGGCTATCTATCAGGGAAACAGTTATCAAAACTTTTAAGAGCTCTTGGAAAACCTGCTCTAGATGGGAAGGGAAAAGCAAGACAAATAAATGTACTGCTGCCAGCCATAACTGTTAAAGATACTCCAGTTACCATTCAATATCCAGAAAAGGTAAATAATTAGTGACACTGTGACAACATTAATAACCCAACTGTTTAATGCTCAGAATTAGTATAGAGAAAATAAAATTATAACAAAAAAGGATTATGGAGCCTACAGTACATTTATTGATTGTTTTCAGGTTGATTGATTAAATGTAAGTAATTTCAGGAAATCTGAAAGGTATCAATTGAAAGTAAAGAACTTGACCCCTGATTCAATTTTTTGCAGATCTACTTGACTATTAAATTTTGACTATTTGAATAATAGTTTCAAATGTTTTCTGTAATCACATTGAGTGTGCTTGCATATTCATGCAGCTATATATATATATTTAGTGAGAACTGTGACTAGTAATGGTAATATATAGGTGACTGCATGAGTGGAGTCCAATTCAGTCTGTTACCACTATGTGTGATCAACAAAATTGGATGAGCATAAATTGCAAATCCAGTTTGTTTAATCACAAAAAATGATAATGGACAAAATTGAACAAACACAAAGTCCTATTACCACTCTTATAATAATCACAATTTCTGAAAACTAAACTGTTCATAAATGACAAAATCCTTGCAGATAAAAAAAACATTTCAGTACTTATAACATTTGTAATGGTAATGACAAAAGCATCAATCGTAACAGCTGAATAAACACTTAATTTAAGAATAATTATGCAAAGTTTGTAATTTTGGTATATAAGTAAGATAGTCGGGTGTAGTGTATTCTTCATTAAAATCCCCTAAAGAGTGAGTTATCACAAAACAGGCTTGTTGGGATAAAATTGAAGTCCAAGGTTTTAAATTTTTTCCTTATCCCTATATATATAAAAAAATATATCTATAATCAAAAAGTAGGTAGAAATCTTTATCAACTGAAGAGTGCTCAAAAGCTGAGCTAGAGCAATAATTAATTATAATGCAAGAGTTATTTTATTCAGGCATTTATTTACCGGTCATTTATTTGCTACTCTGAGAATAAATGACCGAATAAACTAACTCTTGCATTATAATTATATATATATTATATATATATATATATCAAGCAAAGAAAGTCTCCTGACGAGTGAGTCACTATGCCTCATGAAACAGGCTTGTC
>JAOTRI020122619.1:0-12014 GCA_028564885.2 Zoanthus sanctaehelenae
GATCCCGGTGTTGTGGTCTGTTTCTTCCATTGAGGGCACTTCTTATCGGCTGCCAAGTTGCGCCTTAACATGTGAGCTTGTGTGAGCCGCTCGGGCGGACTTTCTAAGACCCTCGACTTTCTGACCTCAACTAGCTGTATACCCTTGTAAACAGGTTCTAAAAAGCCCTGAGGAGAGAACTTGTTTATGTATTGCATTGTAAGCTATAAGCAAGTTAGTTTTATTGATCTTTAAGTAAAAGTTTGAGAACCGCGGCATGCGTTAACGAAAAGGACTCCGTTTTGTAATGAACAACAACAAGGCTAAGAATGACCAAAAATTAAGAACAATTTAAGACAATTTCATGCAGAGGCTGACAAATGTGAATCAACCCTTACTGAACCTTCAACTGTTCACAGAAATAAGAAGATATTAAGAACAAAATGAGGCTGAAAAACATTTGAGTCTCGAAAAAAATTTACTGATTCTTAAAAAAGAGCGTGTACGTGCAATACGTGCTTTGAAATAGAGAAATTTTCAATAAGTCAAATAGGAGCTATTTATAGGATGTGTTTCATGATTGAGAAGTAAATGATATCTTCGTCACACGATCATTTTCATCGCCGTTCAAAAGTGCGAGAGGCCAAGGCCAACTAATGCATTATCAGTCTTCACTATTTCGTCTTGCATCCGCGTTCTAAGTCAAATCCCACAAGCATTAGGCTTTCGTTTATGACATCAATAAATACATATTTAGTATAACAGCGCCCGGTAGTTACCTGGTAAAAACTAAGCTCAGCCTCAGAGCCACAGAATAATGCATCACCTTTATTATCACATTTATATAAGATGAGTTGTTAAAAATCTACAATATACAAAATTACTGAATATATATTTGCCTTAGAAATACTTGTTTTTGTTATAGCACTGAATGAGTTACATGGGGAATGACTTTAGTTTAGACCGTGTGGTTAGCTTGTCCTTCCTGGAAATGGAATATAACTTTTATAAGTAGTAATCGTTTGTACGTGGTCCCTAAAGATGTAAGTCGGTACGTGATATGTAAAATTCTTGTTTTTTGAAATAACTGTACACATTGCTGGACCTCAATTTATTATTACTATTCATACGTCATATTGCCATTTTTAAGAGCCACAAAATAATAATTGTGTTGGAAATAAGTTTAGTTTGAAGTTGTTTTCTGATTTTCAATATTGTGGCCGGGCAAAATACCTGAGTATAGGAAATGTAATTTTAAAATAAAATTAAACTAATCAGTTTCATTTACTCGAAGTTTATTTAATCAAACTTCTCTGATATAGAATTGCGGTGCATTTGTTGTGTCGTACGTTGAGATTCGATTTTTTTTTTGAGATTTTACTAGAAAGTCTCACTGAGCACGTGCGTTCCCCCATGGCCATGGCTCTATTGATTTCAACGAGGTCGGCGAACCTAAACTGATCTCATCTATCACATGACGTCAAGTATTCTTTAATTAGAAGACGAATCTTTCTTTAATATTAGTGTCAAGCTAACTTTGATGAGGTTCTTTTTAAAAGTTGCCACCAAGGGAGCTGGACGATTTTGAGTAGTAGAGGTTTGTGTGTATTCAAAACTACTTCAATTTTGTTTATTGTTAAGCTTCTTACACCCTGGACTTTGTTCAAATAGAACATGAGGTTATTTTCGCTTTGAGGAGCCTACTTTCTGTATTAATTTAATTTTTTTTGAGGTCTGTTCTTGTGCAAATCAATGACGAATTCGCAAAGAAGCTGACAGATCCAGACTTGCCTTTTTGGGTTTGTCCAAGAAATCTTATCTAATCTCAAAAACTATTGATATTTTGTCATTGTAGTATGCAAGTAAATGGCCGGTTTGCTTCAATACTGAATTCATCAGTTGCAGCATTACACGTTGTCTTTCCTTGTTATAACTTTTTGAGACTAGATCAGTGAAGATTGAACTATATTTTGGTGTGTTTGCCTTTGTTGGTGTGCACTGAACCGGGGATAGGTGTGTATCTCTCCCTTCTGCTCTGCAATGTTTTGAGAGAAACGTATTCATTTTGTCACGTTTAGTACATAATAAAAGTAAACAATTCAAAGAGGTCCTTTTGTGGGTTTTTTGAAATAGCAAGGTTAATTTGCGGGCATTCCTCTTTGCGTGTTGTTTTCGTAATTGCGGTTGTCATCATGATCGGTGGACCTTCTTTATTTGAAATGTTTCGTCTTTTTTCGAGTCAGTAAATTCATTTGAAATTATCTTGATAAAAACGTTTGTGTCTCAAAAAATATTTCAGAATTTTATAGGATCTTTCAGGCACAAAATATATATTGTAAAAAATGATAAATATTTGCAAAAAACACAACTCAAATTTGCCTTACAATTCAAGTTAAGACAAAACTAACTCCAAATACATTCTTGAACTTGAGGTTTCTTTCGAGGTCATTTCTTCAAAGTAATAAACATCATCCTTGATACAACCGTGAGTAGTTTTTACCAAATCCGTTTCAGTTGAAACTCACTCTTACAGTTTACGTTGTGTCTGATTTTCTGAGGTTTAAGGAAACATCTTTATTAGTTATTTTCAAATAAAAATCGCCTGCATCGAATTTTCCAGGGCTCAAATATGTTGTTTATCTCCGTTTCTCTGCTGGTGGCGCGTGTTCCAGCTGCGTTGAAGTGTGATAAAAGTAATGTAGTTTTTGTAAACACTGTAGATTTAAATTTCGACAACAGGAAAGAAAACAGGAAACATTAATTGGTCGGTCTTTTTGTGTCTTTCACACTTGTCCCATAAGTTGATCGGTTGGTGATAAAATGAAAGCAGAAATTGTACATTTTGCAAACAATCCGGGAAGCAAAAAAACAAATATGTTTGAAGACCCACAGTGAGTTTGTAATTCTTGCTCCTGTGCAATTTTCCTTGGCCCACAGAAGTAAGTGGCCAATTATGAAAATAAAAATCAATTATTGTCATACAATGTATTTATGTGCTATAGCTATGTGGGACACTAGAGCTACCAACTGAGTTAAAATGCCTATTTCATCGTGCAAGTACTCAACGCTTGTACGCATGTGCTTTGTCGACTTGCAATTAACGTTTTAAAATTTATAGACTTTACTTTTAGGCCTTTGCTAACCTTGGTCCCTTGTGATAAGCTCGTGACCTGTTGTCAGTGTTAGCTTGTTAATAAAAAGGCCGAAACTATTACTGAGAAATCAAGATATAGATGTGACAGGTATATATATCATGTCCGTAAATGGAACAATCCCTAGTCCTAGAATTTTAACTACGCATTACTGAACATCTGTCCATGGCTGCAAGCCATCACTGACAGACTCACTCTTACTAATTAAAAGATCCTAAAGCTCGTTTTAGTAGCTTAAAGCTAATTCTAGTACACATGTGCTGTGTAATAGCAGTGTGATTATTGTTTAAAAAGCAACATTCCATGAGCAGTTTATACGGCTTTTACTCTTATTAGTAGTTTCACTAGAAAAAACCAAACGTATGTATTAGTTTTGTATACACGTTTTTTTCATAAGAACCAGTAAATTTTTCCGAGACTCATTGATTCTAATTTTTTGGTGATTTCCGCCTCAAGTTGTTCTTAACTTTGTTCTTATTTCTAGGAGCTCAACTTGAAGAAAAAATGCCGCCTCGTATTTTATGATAAATGTGAAACACTTTGATACTTTTTGTGTTTCGTGATTGTAGACTATCAATATAGACTAGGTTAACTTTGCGTTCGACGAAGGAGAACGCTTCCTAATTCCGTGGGTCTCCTGTGAACGCTAGCGAAAGCTCTGAGGGTTTTTTGGGCTTTCTATCGGGAGGGGGGCAGTTATGACGTCACATTTTCGTTGCGTAAAGGATTCTGCCTTGTGCGACACAAAAATCTGTCTTCGCGAACATATCTTTCTCATTTAATTCTAAACTAATTTCCTCCTATGTTTTTTGTATGATTTTAGCTAAATTCATTAAATTTTGAACGCACTTATGAATCTTTGATTACTCCTATATAGTTTATGAGTTTTAGTGATGTTTCTACATAAAACATTTTCATAGATATGCGGAACCACGGCCTAAAATTGTTCTTAAATTTTGATAAATTTTGATTACCCATACGGCCATAGTCTTGTTTTTCTCCGATCTTCTGCTGATATTTTGCGGGCTCTCTATTAGTTAGGCCTTCATCGAGTATTTGTTCGTTTAGAAATACTTTCGTACTAAAGTTTGCTTTTCATTCCGGATTCAATGTCAAACCTCAATTATCCGGAATCATCGCGATCGGGAACTCGGTAAATAGTCCGGATAATTAACAGTCCTGCAAATCGAAAATATCGCAATTAATGAGATACAAATAAAAATGTATATAAACTTGTGAATAGCAAAGAAACATTTCAATCATGAAATTTCACAGTCTTTTTAAATTTACAAAATATTCACTTTTTGTTTAAATATTCGAAACACTCTAAAATGACGAAGCTCTAATTTGAATGACACTAGAATGTGATAAAGGATAGAGAAATTCGTCGAACGTTTATAGGTTTCTATACTCATGACGCGATCGTCAAGTCGGCACTGAGTTACTCAGTCCACTTTTCTATTGCGCGTGACTTATTGCTTGTTGAAATTTGTATTTTTGAAATTTAAAATTTTACATTGGTTGCACAGCTGGAACCCAATCCAGAGTCACAGTGCAAGTCGATGTCATTTCAGTTGTTCTTGCTGTGATCCCAACTGTAACGTAGTTCATCCACACAAGGAGTGGTTTAATAACTTCCTGTTATAGTTTAGGCCAATATGCGCTATCCACTTCACAGTCTTAGTACTTGTATGAATGAATTATAAGTATTTTGTTGTTTCTCATCAGAAATGAAAGCTACATTTGTGATCTCCATTGTTTTGTGCGAGCTGTTTTCTGTGGCTCAATCCCTTTCTTGTATGCGATGTGAAGATACAAAGTGTGGTCCGAAACCATCTTGCAAAGGTAAGATTGACTAAAACTCTGGATGCAGAATTTAGCCTTAGGTAAAATTTCCGTATTGCGGTGTGCTAACTTCATTATGCAGACACTTTACGTCTTTAGGCATAAAAACCTCCATATATAGTTATAGTATATATGTAGTCTGTATACACGCTGGTTGTAAATATTTTGTAATAAGTTTTTACCTTTTTGATAAATACACGCTTTTTTATCAGTTAACCCTTTCACTCCCAATAAGTTATCAACACTGAAATTGTCCTTACATAACATTAACAAATGCAAAAAAAAAAATTCGTAATGAGAAAATGAGAATTGATCGAACAAAGCAAACTACTGAAGATTAAAAGTGAAATTCTCTCAAACTTGTTCAATGAAAAGTATGGGCTTAAGTTGGGAGAACTTTATAATTCAACTGGGACTGAAAGGGTTAACAACCGTACAGATGATTAAAAGTGAAATTCTTCAAAACTTGTTCAATGAAAAGTATGGGCTTAAGTTGGAGAACCTAATAATTCAACTGGGACTGAAAGGATTAAAGAACAACTTTTAATAAGAACAACGAGGTTTGAATAGGCCTAAATTTAAGAACATGCAGCTTTGTAAGACTGTGGCTACGGATACTAAATCAAAGTGTTTAACGTAGAGACTTCAGCACAACTCATACATTAACTTGAGTAACACAATATAAAACACAAGAAGTCATACGGACGGTTGTTCACATTTGTTATAAATGAAATACAAAACGCATCGTTTTGCAAGCCCTGATCGTTTCTATTATGTTCTTTTCTTTAAGTTGAGCTGCTAAACTAACAACAGAATTAAAAGCAATTTGTTACTAAAATCCTTAAATTAACATTAAAAAAAATTACTGGCTCTCAATTCTGAAAAGCGTGCAACACAAGAAGACCCATTACGGAAATGATCTCCAGACTTTATCCTCAACGGCTACCGTGTTGCAATCTGTAACCAGTTTTATACACCTCATTGTATACTATATATTACTAACTAATAATGGTAAATTATTATTACATGACAGCGAGCAAGACAACGACTGAATGACAGGAACTGAAATGCAAATGCAGTTTTGAAGTTGATGTTAATAATTTAGTATCCTGATCTTTTAACCCTCCCTGCGTATTTTAAAACTAGCATGGTATTCAATTTATACACGGAACTTTAAAAACAATTCAGCTAATCCTGCCCAAATGCTATCAACACTCCTGATCCGTATTGACCTACAGAAAAAAAGCACAAAGATAACCTTCTTCTGTCCAGTTCAAAGCCATAAAAACAAGTTTATTTCAATCTCATTTTGGCCACAAAATTAATTTACGTTGTTTTAATTGATATCACTGTTTTCTTAAAGCAAATACTTGTCGCTGATTTATTGAGAATTTTATGTCAAGTCTAGTAACAAAAGATTTAGAATTTGAAAATCATTCCTGAACCTCGCAAGTTGAGAGACTAAAGAAAGAGACGAGTAGCAGCCTAGAAAGTTGAAAGTCAAATCGCTGCTATCTTTTCCATTTTTGATTCCCAATGCAAACAATCCAGACTCAAGAAACTATAATTAAAGCAGTGTTCTCATTTAGTCGCTGATCATCAGATCACTAGGATTGCCCGATATTCGTGCTGGCGATTCCATTGATCGGAGCGATGTGGATGACCGCAAAGTAAGCCGCGGAGATATACATGGGCATGAAAATATAACGTTTTCGGAGTTGCTCTCCTTCCTCAGTAAAACTGATTCTCAGCAAAAGTTTTACTCAGTAAAACGGTTTTAGAAAAAGTTTACTGAGGAAGGGGAGAGAATCCGAAAACGTTTTAAACATATATTAAACATATATATTTATAATATAGCTACGATACAACGCGTGCTCTAATTGGTTCAAACCTATGCTATATTACACCGATTAAGACATGGTTTTGGCTTGCTTGTTTTTCCGATTGTTTTCCTATATCATAAACACATTAGAGCACAACTTTCTATGACTTAAGGGCGAAAAACAGCACTTGTGATGTTGGGAGAGAAACTCGAAACGTTGTAAAATCACTCGCCTGCGGCTCGTAATTTTACAACGTTCTCGTGTCTATCACGCGTGCTCTTTTTCGCAGATAAATTTATAGAAAGTTGTGCTCTATATATATATTAGGCCTAATGGCACCGTGTAATTTAAAAGGAATGATATTTTTTTAGCAGCAGGTCAGATATCTGTTTACAATAATAAATAATTTTTTACACTCAAATTATTGCAGGAGGCTATACGAAGGACGTTTGTGGTTGCTGTGATGTTTGTGCCAAGCTAGAAGGAGAACTCTGTGGTGGTTATTGGTTTCATTTTGGTCGATGTGACACTCACCTGAAGTGTGTTGTACGTACTCGCGGTAAAAACAAAGGTTTGGCAATATCTCAGTCAATCAAGCCTGGTCTTTGTGAGCCTGGTAAGCATTAAGATATAAAGCGATACGATTTATATAATTGATTTAACTAAATACTGAAGCTAAGAGTGCAGAACCTGCCACTCAAGTACAATCTGTTTTTATAAAATTACTGTTTTTCGTACCAACTGGCTGGATATTCCAATTTTTCGCAGATTATAAGCTGTTCATATTCTTACGAATAGTTTAGTTTTGGGATTATCTGTGACATGAAATTTCTGTTTTTAAATTGAGTGTGGTATAGAAGAACTACAAAGGTGATAGATCTGTACATAGCTTTCCCATTTCAGATTAGAGTGTAATTACATTTTTATAAAATCAGCAAAATTGTATTATTATACATTGTGTCAAAATCTCGATTTTGATTGGCTATAAGCGCGCAGCTAATTCTAGCTTGCTCTGTCTCTCATACGTCGTACCTACAAAAAATAGATTTTATATATGTAAAAGTGACGTCATACCTACAGACAATAGTTTTAGACATGTAGAAGTGACGTCAATTAACACGCTAACCAGAAGTTTGATCAGTTTTGTGATGGCGGAGTCGCAAATACAACTCAGAAATATCCATAATAAAACAATTATTGGATTTGCCTTCGGCTTCTGCAGATAACTCAAACTTTGGCCTTGATAATTATCGCTATCATGCGAAAACCGAATCCAATAATTGTTAAGTAAATAATACAATGCCAATATTGAATTTATTTCTGCAAGAATTCTTTATTTCCTACACTCAAATAGATCCTACTAGCCTCGAGACAATTTTGTTTGCAATAAAACTAAGGCATAAGAGACAGTATACTTCACTTTTCTAGGAGTTCAATAAAACTGAAAGTCATAATAATGTAAGAATGTTTTTTTTTATTTCTGTAGAAGCACACGTATTTATTATTGTTCACCTATAAACCTACCATTGCAGGACCATCTGGAAGGAACAGATATGCGCCACTGCGGTCACCAAATCCTTTGGTCCCATAAGTAACAAAATTGATAGCAGCATCTGTGGTTACACCATCAGCTTTGGTCGTCACACGCTGCAGAAAGAGAAACAGATCCTTCAGGGCTCAGATGTTTAAAGCCTGTTAAGTTTAACCCTGGGTTAAGCAAAAAAATCAAACTAGAATTTATTCCTTAAGAAAAGGTAAACAGTTGTTTATGAATACTGTTTGGATTTTTCTGTGAAAACTGTTGTCAATTCCAAGATTACAGCTAAATTCTCAACTTGTAAGATTGGATACAAGATAGATCGTGGGTTATACATTTAACCATGGGTTAGCTAATCGGCTTTTGAACAACTGGGGCCAGATTAATCACAGTAAACCGGACGGAGCTCACCTACTTTTACTCAATATGATCAATGAAATTCATACTTGTTAAATAATCAATTAAATAAATGAATATATAAACAAATATAGAAATAATTAAATAAATAACTAAAAACAAAAAAATAAAAAATAAATAAACAAACAAGTACGTAATTAATAAATGAAATAAACAAATGAATGGATGAATGAATGAATGAATTAAACAAATGAAATAATAAATAACGGACGACTAATTCCCAAAACGGGATTTTCCGCGTCATGATATAATCCATTACTCTCCTATTTAAGAGTCCCAACTGGTAAGCTGGCAAACCAGTTCGTTATTTACAACGGCTGGTAAATTATTCCCTCGGATCACCGAGGACAACTTCAATCAGTAGTCCGAGTTTGTGGACTCTGATACGGGTCTTCCACATTCAAGTTCCGCTGCTCTATGCTTCCCAGTTTTTGTATTACATTTGAAATTGTCAAGAGTTCCTTAAGATTTAAATGTGCAATGACTTACTTCGGTTACTGAAACTTTAGATACTTTTGTAATCCGTATATATTTAGCAAGACAAATTACAGAAAACTTCAAAGATAATTTACTCTATTCAAGTACGTATTAAAGATTGAAAAGAGTGCAAACTTTTATTTCCTAACGTTTTCCACTAAAACTCGCCTTTAACATCCGACAGGAAAAAAAAGAGGTAATGTAACCATAAACAAAAGAATGACAATAACAATACCGATGAACAATCTGTATTGAAGGGGTCCACATCACAAAATGGATTACAGAAGGTTCATAGCGTCGCTCAATGGCTCAGTGAGTATAAGATTTAAACTAGACTCACAAACCACTCTTCTTACCCTTAATAAACCTCGTGTGCTCTCAAATTCAGCTTTGATGTCATCATTCTCAAGGAAAATTGAATCGCCTCCAGATCTCTTCATTTCTAGTTTGAAATTCTCACTGCTAGAACATTAGAACATAAGAAACCATTTTAGTAAAAACAAAATTAAGACAAGATTTTTCTAATTTAAAAGAAAATGTTGCTAGAGTGTAGTTTATTATATCTAGTTATAATATTTCTTATTTTTTACTCTCAATTATTTCATTCATAAATATCACAATTTGCCCCATCCAATAACTCAACACTGATGACTAACCAACAGATCCTCCAAATAAAGCCCCAAAAAATATTCTGGACCGTTCACTGCACTCCTCGGCCTCTAGTGCGTTAATATCCCTTAAATGGGTATCCCTTGGGAATAGACGCTTAATAAGAAGATGCTTTTACATTACAAATATGTCCATGGCCTCATCGCTAATCAACTGAATCTGATTAAACAAGAGAACCACGGCTATAATACAAGAAAGAAAGACTATCTAAGACTACCATGGACCTATAAGAACTGGGGACAACAAAGAACTTAATATCAGTCCGTCCGCGATTTCAATTCCTTAAGCCCTGTTATCAAACAATCTCTAAACGTAATATTTTAGATTTTAAATTAGGTTTATAGAAGTAATGATTTACCATTTTTAAATGTAAGATTTTACATTTGATATTAGGTTTTTAATTAGAATTTCAATAAGTGCCCTTGTAGTTTTCTTCTTTTACCCTTACCATGTGATTCATAGTTTTTTATTTTTAAGTATTTGTCAATTTGTAAATTGTGAGGTCCTTTTCGAAAATCACTATATGTGAAAAAGTCTCCTCAATAAAGATTGTCGTTATAATTATTTGGATTTTGTATAAAACACCTTGTTTGCAATTAAAACAATTTTTTAGAGTTCGCGAAATACAACACAATGTTGGCTTCCCAATATTTTCTTTAGAGTTTTGAAAATACTTTAAACTTTTGATTATCTTTCTAACTTTTGATCACCTTTCTATTGTTTGATTACCTTTCTAACTTTTGATTACCTTAATTTCTAATAAAGTTCTGTAATCAGCCATGGAAGAGCTTCTCCAAGCGCAAGAAATCTAACTGCACTGATCGATTTTAAAAAACTAAGAATTAACTATCTTTGGACCAGTCCAAGGAGAAAGACAATTTCTATACAGAGAAAGCGTAATTATTTTGGAATGTGGCTTGAATTATAAACAGCTAAAATGAAGCTTCAAATATTAGCACTAAGGCGACGAGGAATTTACTCTATAAATTTATTATCACTAACAATAATTAAAGATCTTAAGCACCGAACGGTCAATTTTTCGAGTGAATCGAGAACGGTGTTTTGGCGTCATTTTTTATCTTATGCAGTGCGCTCTCTACCACGACGGCAGCACGCAGTATAAAAAGGCGCGAAAACAAACTTTAAAGAGCTCAGTCGTAAATAAAATGATCGTAAAACTGGTTGCACGTACAGAAAAAACCCGGAGCAACAGTCAATGTTAAAGTAATTGTAAGTAAATTATTTACTTTAAAATATTTCTTGACAATTTGTTCGGTGCTAAATGCCATTACTTATATGAAAAAACTTCACAGTTCCGAAAAACTAACAAAGAGGCAAAAAGCAGCTTGTAGGCCTCCGTGAAGATCACCACGACCGCATGACGTGTTCAGGTACGCTACATCTGTTGACAGTTTAGTTCCGGTTGGACTCCGTGATGATCACCACGACCGCATGACGTGTTCAGGTACGCTACATCTGTTGACAGTTTAGTTCCGGTTGGTCTCCATGACAAGAAGAACGCTTGGTGCTTAAAGAGCAACTACACCTTTTCTTTGATTTTGTTTCAAACTATTTATCATACAATTTAAATTACTTTTTTGAAAACGTTTATGTTCTTGGTTAAATGATACCCTTATCATAGTACTTTAAAATTTGTAAAATTTCCTCCATATTGATTCATGGCCGCGTCCTGAAGGAGACTGGCGATAAGTGTGAGTGACGTCAGAGCCAAATTATAGCGGAGTAATTTGAAATAGAAAACATTTCCAGACAACATTTAATTTTTTTTATTGATATCATTTAACATATTCACTGTTATTTGCCTTCAATTTTTAGTTTTGGACAAATTTAGAAAAACGACTGACGCCATTCACGGCTATTACAAGTTCCATTCAAATTTCAAAGTATTATAAAAATGAATATCATTTGACCAAGAACATAAAACGTTTTTGCAAAAGTAACTTCATTTGTATTTTAAATAGTTTGAAACAAAACAAGCAAAAGGTTTTGTTGCATTTTAAGCTCTCTAATAACAGCTGGAGGCTCGGGTTCGATTCCCGGCAGGACCAACACTCAGGGTCTTAAAATAATTGAGGAGAAAGTGCTGCCTTTGCT
>JAOTRI020122630.1:0-12013 GCA_028564885.2 Zoanthus sanctaehelenae
GTCCCATTCAGGGAGAGTCACTGAAGACTCTCATACGCTTACCACTACAGAAATTTGAATATTTTGTGACCTTTTTTGCCACCCAAGCTAACTCATCTTTCCATCCTTCCGGGGTAGGTAAATGAGTACCAACGTCTGCTGGGAGCTAACGCTTAACACGACAGAAATTTGTATGACCTTCAGGTCGGTAAATGAGTACTAGCATTTGCTGGGAGATAATCTGTGATAGATTAGTGTTTTATCGATGGGGAGTCAAAGACTCGTCCATTTAACGTAGAAGACTTGGAAAATGATTTATCATTATTAGTGGGATTCATGAGGTACCAGGTCAGTTATACAAAAGAATCTTATTAGAATCTAGTTTGAATCTCATTGTTTTACCTCCAGCTGCCATTGTGTTAAATCCTTGTAAAACTCAAGAATATAGCTAACTTATGATTTGTTTTCTCTTGATATCAGGTTCGGAGCAACCAGGGCTCTGTGATGCGACCCTCACAGCAGTTTTCCTTTAGCCAGGCCCAGCGTACACAGTTACCAACCAGCCTTCAGATTCCCAATAGAACTCAGGTGGCAACTCGACCAACTATAGCTTCTACACCTACACCCACCACACCCACAATGGGGTCAATGGTCTCAAGTGGTCCTAATATTACTGCTCAATTTTCAAATAATACATTTGCAGGTGAGGTCATGTTTACATTCAGCTATGTTGATTAAATAGGAAGAATCAGAAATGTTTTTTGATTTGTAATTGGTGAGTCAACAGAATATCTTTGAGAAAAATATCGCCCTGGAACCCCTACAGTAATAATAATAAAAGTATTTACAGTGCCCATATCTAAAAAAATTCAATGGCACTATTTACAGGATGTAAAAAATCAAAAATCAAAATGGAAATAGTTCTATAAAATTTCTTAAAATATAATGTTTTTAGTGTGATTTGAAGATATCAAGGCTAGAACTGTTTTTAATAGCAACTGGTAGCTGGTTCCAAAGTTTTTGCCAAGCGATGGAAAATGCTCGGTCAGCATTGCTTCGTTCCGCCCATGATTTTGTTTTTGGGACTGTTAGTTGGAGGGCGTTGGCAGATCTTAGGCCAGGGGGGTGCATCGTTTTACCGCAGAGTAGCTCAGTGAGATAGTAAGGTCCAGTTCCATGTAAGCACTTGAATACAATGGTAAGTAGTTTGAACTGAATACATGCTTCCACAGGCAACCAGTGAAGATCTTTGAGATAGGGGGTGATGTGACTGAATTTTTGGATCTTGTAAACAGATTGAACAGATTGATTACAGCCATAGAGAACTGAGTTACAGTAATCCAAACGTGATGTTACGAGCACATGAACAAGTAGCTTGCAGGCTTCGGTAGTTAGAGAACGGCGAATCTTTGAAATGTTGCGAAGATGGAACATGCAGACTTTGAATATTTTATTTGCTTGCCTATTAAGGTTTAGGTGTTGGTCCATGACGACTCCGAGAACAATTGCATCTTTCCATTTATTGGGCACAGTTCCAGTAGATAACGAGAGATTAATCATACTTGTTATTATGGGAGCCAGTAGATTAGTAAACTGCTTTAGTAGGCGAGTTGGAATGAGGTCCAGTGCACAAGTTTTTGATGGTGATGACATAATTAGCTCAGAAACGTTTTCAGTTAAAACATTGTTGAACGACGAGAGTTCATAAATAATTCAGACAGGGCAAGTTGTGTTGAAGATGATGAAGGGGGCAGACCGATACAACACTGCAGGTCACGTCTAATTTTCTCTATTTTCTCAGAAAAATAATCACCAAATTGATTTGCTAGAACCTCAGCCGAGTCATGGGGAGGCCGCGGTGTATCTGTTGGTTTGTGAAGGAGGTGGTTCATTTCACTGAACAAGGCCTTTTGATTTCCATTAAGTTCATGAATTCGGGCGGAGTAAAAAGATGTCTTAGCATCAAACAGTAAACGGGAGACATTGTTACCATCTACATAACATTGTCCGGCTGCGTTACCAGCGTGGTTGGTCCTTGTGGTGTAGGGGTTAACACGTCGGACTAGTAAGCCGAAGATGTGGGGTTCGATTCCCACCAAGGGCTTATATATGATATTTTTCTCGTATTTCTTTCTATTCTTCAGAATATAGGTGCTGTTACTGGTAGAGTGACGATAATTTTAAAACTTGGAGTTTTTTAGACATGTTTAACATAATAATAATAATAATAATAATAATAATAATAATAATAATAATAATAGCAACAATAAAAAGAAGAATTGATAAACTAGAGCTAATTTTAATATCAACAGGAAGAGCATCGTGTTCTCTTCATTATCCAAACTTAAAAGGCAAAAGTGTCACTTTATTAGAGTGTTTTATTTTAATATTTTTGTCTCAAAGGGTTGTCGCAAACTATGACGAGACAGTTAGCTCCACAGCAACAGGCTCAGCAGCAGCAGCAGCCACAACAACAACAACAACAACAATTTGCGGTTCAGAATCAGCATTCACTTCCTGGGGCAGCGGTTGCACAGCGAAGGAATCAGCTGACAGCCTCAGCAGTTGGCGTGCAGATGAGCCAATCGTCACAGATGCAGCAGGGTCTGCAACAGCAGTTTCAGTCAAATGTGGGTAGAGTCAATGTTCAACAGACTCAACAGCAACAGCAGCTGATCCGACAACGCTTGCAACAGCAGCAACAGCAAGCCGCGGCAGCGAGACAGCAGCAAAACACACAGATGAATACCGATTTCATTCGACAACTAAGCCAACTGAGTGGAGGTTAGGCAGATCGTTAACGATTCTAGTTGCCTTACTACTTTTAATAACAAAGAAATTACTGTTATTGATATTGTGAAAGTTTAACCAACTTTACGTTGAGCATTGCACTTTAATTTATCGTTAAGTTGTCCAGATTTTACCTTCACTACCCATTCAAGCGCTGTACAACTTATAGCTACATGGACTTGTTGGTTTCCGAGAACCTCGTAGGCAGTTTATTTAGCCACGATACTTGATATCGTACAGTAAACAAGATAACATCTTTACACTCTTGCCATCTCAAAGGGCAATAATTACACATCCTACACTATTATTTGATGAAAAACGATAGAATACAACACCGCTGGATACGAAAACCCAAGCCACATTGTGAATAGAGGGAACATTTACCCCCACCGGGTTGTAGAAACCACTTCCGATGCCACAATCCCATACAGTGTGGTAGTAACTACCTACAATGCTGTCAACCTTTACTGGGTGGTAATCACCTGCAATGCCGCCATCCCCCACAGGGTGGTGGTAGCCGTCTGCTATGCCACCATCCCATACCGTGTGGTAGTAACCACCTACAATGCTGTCAACCTTTACTGGGTGGTAATCACCTGCAATGCCGCCATCCCTCACAGGTTGGTGGTAGCCGTCTGCTATGCCACCATCCCATACCGTGTGGTAGTAACCACCTACAATGCTGTGAACTTCTCACTTCGGTTTTCATACCACTAAACTGAATGCTAAAACTTACCTTTTCATTTGGATATATTAATGTAGTAGATTAACTCTGTGAAGTTTCTTTTTAGTTAGTCAAATCTACATTGAGAAATTAGGTTGTTCTTCAGATGATTAAAAGTGAAATTCTCTCAAACGCGTTTAATGAAAAGTATGGGTTCAAGTTGGGAGAACTTAATAATTCAACTGGGACTGAGAGGGTTAATAACCGTACAGATTAAAAGTGAAATTCTCTCAAACGCGTTCAATGAAAAGTATGGGCTCAAGTTGGGAGAACTTAATGATTCAACTTTGACTGAAAGGGTTAATAACCGTACAGATGATTAAAAATGAAATTCTCTCAAACGCGTTCAATGAAAAGTATGGGCTCAAGTTGGGAGAACTTAATGATTCAACTTTGAAAGGGTTAATTCTGTACAGATGATTAAAAATGAAATTCTCTCTAACGCGTTCAATGAAAAGTATGGGCACAAGTTGGGAGAACTTAATGATTCAACTTTGACTGAAAGGGTTAATCATTCTTGTATCGTAACCTACGTCATTAATAACTGCTGACATCACATATCAAGGAACCGATCAATTTTCTACTGCTCGGCTGACGGCTAAAAAACATTCATATAATTGTTCCACTATGCCTCAATGTTCAAATGATGAAAAGTCACGGTTGTGACAGTGTTTAACTATTAGCCGCCGAAGGCAAAGTAAATATCTATTTCCAATGTCAGGCATATAGGTAAAGTCATCTTGACTATAAGATATCGTAAGTCTGTGTATAACAACTGGATTTATTAGTTATAATCCCGTTTAAGCCGAAAAATATTATCAGGTTGTATTTGGAGACTTTGTACTTCATTAGATAATAATTAAACATTACTTTTAGTTTTATAAAAGTGTTTGTTTGAATAGCGCAATTAGCAAAGTTTTATGAAGATACGGATTTAGAAAACCTATACATTTCTTCTTTCAGGAAGTCAAGATACGTTGAGTTCTCTTCCGAGACAGTTCTCGAACCAAGAGTTGGCATCAATACAGCGACAGCTCTCAGCACCCGCTGAAATGGGCCTTCAAAGACAAGTCTCTGCCGGACAGGACATCAGTCAATTTCAGCGCCAGTTGTCCACCCCAGGCCCTCAGGAGCTGTCTCAACAACAGCAGCAACAGTTTCCAGGAAATCCTCAATTCCAAGGACAATTCTAATTCTCTAATCATCCCCAGGTCCTTTGCGATATTTCACCCTCACTATGAATATTTGAACTATTATTTACCAACAGAATACTTGTAAATTTGTGTATCATAATCCATTTCTTTTCAGATGTCTTATCGTAAATAAATTATAAATGCATAAATAGAAATTTTGAACTTGTGCTTGAAGTGTTCATTATTGCTTACCACATATTTGACTTTTTAGATTTTATGTAACTTTTTTCCGCTGCGCGTTTTTGATGTAATAATTGTATTGTTTACGTATACCCTATATGAATCGAAATTTTGGTCAAAATGGTTCAAATTTTGTTGAGACATAAGTGCCGATTTATACAAATGGTAAAGAATATATTTTAGAAAACAAACGTTTTCATCCACTTGGGTCATCATCAGATAAAATTATTCTCATTTACCAGAGAACTAAATATTTATATTAAACTGACAGGTTATTGTTCATGTAAGTCCCATAGGGAAGAGAGTGTGAAGGCTTGCGGGACGGTATTTGGCTGTTAGTTTCAAATTTTGCGACGACATAACTACAGGGGCGGATACAGGGGGGTGTATTGGATGAATTTTCACCCCCCTTTTCTTCAATTTTCTGGTACATTTTTGTACTTGCCACCCTTCTTCTCTTGCAGTCACTTTTAAATTCTTTGTATTATTCACCCCCCTTCTAGAATTTCTGGATCCGCCACTGAACCAAGTTAACTGTATGATTGAGACTTGGAAGAACGGGATAAATACGTCTGTTAGCTGACAAATTAAAAGAACTATTACTAATAATTGTTAAAGCAATCCTATAGAGATTTACATAATCAAAACGCCAGGCTTAAAAATAAATGGCATTTAGGATCTTTAATCCTGCATAAAATAAAAATTTCAAACAGCGATTTTCTTTTTAGGTAACCGGCAGTTAAGGGCTCTTGTAAATTGTGGTTCAAATTTTCTTGTTAATCCTGAATTACACCCGCTTTACGTCTCTCTAAGGCTTGAAATAAAAACACTGGGTTAGTGCTTATCGGCTTTTGAGAAACAGCTCCTGGGGTGCATAACGTTTATTGAGATTGAGTTTCTGTTACGAATTAAGCTGATTGTGTACCGTTTAAATTAATTACCTGAACAGATATAACTAGAACGCTGCCAAAAATAATAAGAAAACAGTCGATGTTCACCAGCAGGATATCTAAATTGCGTGTAATTTTGCTCCATTCAATTCAATCTGTACCAATTGAAAAACAATTCAGGTACAGCCGCCCACTAAAAGCCTTGTTACTCGGGGCGATTTTTTCACTAGCTTGCAATGCAATGCAGACGATGATGAAAAGAAAAACTGCAAGTTACTGTGACATGGTATCTTGACGTGGACAATTGTTTTCCTAACTCGCAGTTATCTTGTCAGTTCCGTATTTAACCTGATGATTTAATTTTTTACAAATAAATACTTTACCGTGTACCCCACCTGCGCGTGCACTTCTTTTCAACTCTAAAATCGTAGCCATAAAGTTATTACGATCACTTTAACATTTTATTAAGCAAGTACAGCGGGAAATCTAACGTTTTTCAAAACAACATAATTCTTGTATAAAAATGGTCAATCTTGTTCATCTACACGTTACGAGAAAATAGAAACTGTCTCAAAAACTGTCACACTGTTTTTGATTACAAACAATTCGTTAATTTTGGTGAATTAAATCCAAACAAATAAAAAAACAGCTAAATTTTGGTAACGTTTTGAAAATTTAGCGTAGCACCTTTTCAACAACTTTTTGGGAATTAATTGGGACCTAATTTGTGGCTGGTCCAGCAGATAGTCAGAGAGGTCAAAGGTGTATAAATACCAGCGAAGACTAAAAGATCTAAAGATCTAAAAGAAGACTAAAAGATCTAAAGCTCTTCGTGAGAGCTTAAAATGCGTGCAATGTCGTCTTTCAAACGTGATTCTTTACGTTTTCATAAAATAAAATGTGCTGCAATGATCAGCCTAAATTGCAGTACTGCACAGCTTTTTTAAGAATTATTTAATAATAAATTAAGCATCCTTATTAAGGCTGCTTTTGGTAAACAATTGAATATAAAAACCAATGATAAAAAATTACTACAACGTTTTGTCATCGTCGCGGCAACATTGTCAGACAAACTGGCGGGAAGAAAATGTAACTAGGATATCAACATATGCAAATATGCAAACTAGGCAAGCTATAAATACAATGGAGTAATGAACTGTAAAAAGACAATAGCTTTGGTGGAATCCGCCCGAAATATAGTTTATCACACCTTCTTGTAATTCTTTTTTACGAAACTTATATCAGCCCGAACAAGTATACTTACAATAGCTAAGACAAAAAACGCACTGGACTGTGCGTATTGATAGGGCCGTACAAGATTAAGTAAAGTAAAGCTGAAATATAAATAAATAAATGATGAATGAATGAAGGAATGAATGAATAAATAAAGTTTAAATAAATACTTTAGCTTTTACAAAGTCAGATTGTTTTTTGAGAGAGGGTTTTTAAGCTGTTTAATGTATAACATCTCATTAATTAAGAACAAATGATATATATTAAAGTACATTATTACAAAGCGCACAAAAATGATATTAAAAAAATCAGTCTAGATCGACCTCGACCGATACAACGATATTTTCCATAATTTCGCCTTCGTATCGTAAAATCGAGAGTCTCTTTACAACGATACGGATACCTCGATTTCACGATACTTTTTTCTTCTCCCGAGGTTTATCGTAAAATCCAGGTTCCAGTGTATTTGCTCAGTAGATCGGTAAAAATAAAATATTGAACGTATCAGCACAGGCAGCCCAAGCATTGAGTTAGTTTATCGACTTTATCATGTCACTTTTACCAACGCATTCTATATATAGTGATTTGTTTTTTCAAGCGATTTTGAGCAAAAGTTAAAAATATAGCTTGTTTGCTTCAGTTGTTGTCTCTTTTTATCTCGCTTGTAATTTAAGGGCCATAAGAAGTCATCTTGTGGTGAATAGAAAACCACAGATTCTTCACTGCATGTAAGAAAGCGAGAAAGAGAAGAAAGAAAGTCCAGATGATGACATGTCACACAAAATGCTCAATAAATACTCTCCTAACTGCCAGATTGCCGCAAAATCACGTCCGTCTTCCCATAGATTTATAAATAATCTAACCAGAAACTTTAATCTGGGTTACAAGAATTCTCGTCGCCAAAGACGATATATTGCATGGGCGCCAATAAGACGTCATTATAGGAGACCATGAGACAGTATAGAATTTGAAATTTTATCACATAGTCAGAGAAGACGCGGCCTGAATGCTCCTGTTCTCCGAGTTTAGATTGCTGGAACGCAGATTAAAATTTTTGGTTAGAGTATTTATTGATCTATGTGTAGGCGTTATTTTTGTATACTAAGTATATGATAGAAGCGGAATCACATCTCCACTTGCAATTAATTGGAGCAAAGATAAAATTCGTATCTCCGGGTAGCCTGAGCTAGTCTTTGCGCGGCCATGTAATATTCTTTATGTATTACATATCCTTTTTGGAAGATATAGTTTATTAACTATTTTTAAAAGCTGAAATGTTGTTGGCGATGAAAATTTCTTCGTAACTGTAATCTGCTTGATTGAAAACTAGATTCAAGATAACGTAATCCAAGCTTACTATAAGCTCTATATTTTATCTCAGTGTGTAACTCTTTGATTCCAGTGGTTTCTGCTTGTTGCTGTCGCAGCGAAGACTGAGACAGCGACTGCAATCATTGAAAACAAGCCAAGCTCCAAAGAAGAACCTGGGCGCACTGCAGAAACTCTAGATTGACCTTTTTACAGTGTCACCAGGATCCCTTGCGCGCTACCTCCTATTGTTCAACTCAAAAAGAAAATGGTTGTGTTTTATTGTTTATTTATTAGAAGCTAGATCAATATAGGATATGTATGCTTATCAGTTGAAAATTGGGAATCACTTACATAAGTGATAAATGTGGTTAGTTTTTGTCCGTTAATCCGTTTCTTAAACTAATCTTCTTTCGAAGATACAACCTGGCATTCTATTTCGGGCAAACAACTGTATGATGAAACAAAGTCCTTTGGTTTTAACATTACTTGTGAAAGTTGTGTGACTGTTTTGCTCCCGTTTCTAATAAAATTGAATTTAAATCGTAATCATAAGTGTACCAGTTTTCATAAAGCAGTTATTTTTACATTTAAAGAAGCATTAGCAAAAATGTAAACGTTTTAAAACAGCCTTGATTTTAGGAAGCAAGTCCATAGATACTCGAATTTTCCACATTTCATAGAGTTTTTGAGAAGTGTTCTGCAATGAATTGTTGATTGAATTAGTCAGTAATTAGAAGCTAATTGTCCATAGATACTTGAATTTTCCACATTTCATAAAGTTTTTGAAAAGTGTTCTGTAATGAATTGTAGATTGAATTAATCAGTAATTAGAAGCTAACAGTCTATAGATACTTGAACTTTCCACATTTTGTAAAGTTTTTGAAAAGCTTTTTTAAAAGCCAAGTGTTCTGTAATGAACAAAACACAGATTGTGGCAGTATGAATTAATTCGTAATTAGAAGCTAATTGTTACTAATTAGTTGAGTCAGAAAACCTTGGGCTTGTGAAAGCTCTGACAGATTTTCTGGCTATTCTTGGGTTAGAAATGAAAAGAACAGTGCTTGCTTCCTTTTTAGTTTAATTTACGTCTCTTGTAGCTGTAACTTTTGCCTTCGTTTTTGTTTAAAATTGAAGCTGTCTGAGTTTTGAGAGTTTACAAACCCAAGAATATCCTCTCTGCTTTTCAGAGTCTGGGAGACCATTTCAATTCTTACCGACGCATCAATAAATTCGATATAAGTATCGCCATTAGCAATCTAAATTTATCCTTAACTATGCATAGTTCTAGATACTACGTATACTAAATACCGGTTTTTCGATTACAACACTTAACTCTCTTCCTGTTGCGTCAAAGTGACTATACTTGAGTCTCTACAAACTATGATTGTCGACCTCTGAATTAACACTATCTAATTTACAGTACAAACCAGACTGAATTGATTAAAAGTTAAAAAGACTTTATAATTATAGCGATAGCCATTTCTATATTTTCTCATTTGCAAGAAAACAACTTTATAAAAATTTTTCTAAAATTTGTGGTATATTTTTTACAGTAGATTTGAAGAAGGTAAGAATGAATATTTTGAAGATCAAAATGTGTTGCTATCAGTTTTATTCTTATCCGTAAAATAGTATTAGTGGTTGTGTCACGTCCCATGCAAAAACGTTATATACGTAAAAGAATTTCCAACTCAAAACATAAAACATGTCAGTTTCCAAATAAAAGAAATACCTTATTGGCTTATAAAACAAATACCTTACCGCGTACTTTACCTGTACTTGCACATATGAGGGAATTAAATGCTTCTTTTAACTCTAAATTTAAATCATAGCCATAAAAATTTTCCGAGCAATCAGCAAGATCATTTTAACTTTTTATTCAGCAAGTACACCGAGAAATCTATTCTACTTACGTTATGCACCGCGACGAGCATAGCACTCTGAGAAATTGTAATAACATTAAGAACAAAGGATATACACTTAACGAGCATTCAGTTTGACAATAATAAATTGCGATATAAAGTAGGTAAAATGAAATTAACTCTTACCTTGCTAAAAACGATTTCGTATAATTTTAAATTGTCCTAACTTTTGAACCTGTTGTTGAAACCTTATTAAATCAGAACTTTTTTTCTTTGCCTTTTCAGTTATGATTTACTTTTAGATTGTCTATGGTTCTGACTAACAAATTCTGAAATTTTTTTTAAATAGGATAATTGATTATAGGTTTTAAAAAATCTAGCAGGAAAAGGGATAAGAGAATTCACTCGTGCTTTCCGGGGTGCCTTAGAATTCCCTCACGGCCCGAGGGGATAGAACAGGGTAGATATGTCACATTTATTCCAACGTGTCTTTTTGCTGTAAAAAAAAAATTCTCATACTAGAAACAAAAATATTGATCGAACTCGATGAAATTTTTTTATCCAAAACTTTGATATCATAGAATCATTTATCTATACATGATTAGTCAGAAAGAAGTTTGACATTAATTTCGTAAATTAATGAAAACAACCCTTCTATCTATAGCCTATATACTTTTTTTCAACTTTTTCACGCGCCTTAATTCTGAGCAGGTGATTCCACATTATATTACGTCTCTCTCCTATATCAAAATGTTAACTGTATGGCCATATATATACATACAGTATATGCCACATATAAGATTTACTATCCGCTAGAATTAACCTGAAAATGAAACAAGTTATTGGAAATGGTAAAACTTAATCGCAAATATAGTTTTCTCTCGTTACTGTAAAACAGTTTATCATTTTAGTGAATATAGCAAAAAATAAACAAAAAGATCTTCAGAATTAAGTTTATGTGTGCGGTCGCTTTATATTCCCATTTTGGTAGAAAGTACTTGAGCGAACTTTAAATACTTTTAAATTTGAAAAAAATGTTTTGGTACTCAGCCCCGCTGTCTCTTTAAAGAGATGTTATCAATTTCCCTCTTGTTATTTGTTATAAACCAGGTGAGCTAGAGGACCGAATTAAAATATTTTCATCGTAATCCAGTCATAATCCAGTCGATTTGATATGTGACACTTCTATAACTTTATACCTATTTGATGAATAGCGGCCACCCAGTTTGAGAGAAAGTATACAGTTTATTACATTTTGTTAAGTGCAGTTTCGGTTAAGCTGTCACTTTGGTTCTCAATCATGCAGCCTGTCTAAAACTTCAAAAGGTTTTTTTCACGACTGACATATTTGATTTTCTTTTTTATCATTCATCTTTTGCACTTTTGCTTTTTCATCATCTTTATCTAAAATCTGTACTTGGCGTAAACGCAGTCTTCTTTTTCTTATCCTGCTTCTCCTGCTTCTTCTCCTTCTTTTTCTGCACTTTATTCTTCACTTCCATCATCCTTTTCCTTCTTCTCCTCCTGCTTCTCCTCCTCCATTTTCTTCTCGGCTCATCTTTATTCTCTTCCTTCTTCTTCTCCTGCTCATCAGTCCTTCCTCTCCCAACTCCTCCTTTGTCTCAATTCTTATCCTAATCCTCCACCTCCTCTTCTTCTCATCCTTCTCCTCCTTCACCTCATCCTCTTCTTGATCATTCTCTTCCTCTTCCTCCTCCTCCTCCAACTCCTCCTCCTTTTCCTCCTTCTCCTCCTTCACCTCATCCTCTTCTTGATCATTCTCTTCCTCTTCCTCCTCCTCCTTCTCCTCCATCTACTCCTTCTCCTCCTTCACCTCATTCTCTTCTTGAT
>JAOTRI020122640.1:0-12013 GCA_028564885.2 Zoanthus sanctaehelenae
TTCAGAAATAGCGAAGAAACCAACGATTTTGTAACTTTTCCTAATGGCGTCTCTCAAAACAGAACAAATGATATCAGAGCCTATCAGCTGACCCAATACGCATGCGTTGGACGACCGGAAGTAAAAAAAACTGCAGTATACATATATACCCTCGCGACCGAAACCTAGACGTGCGGCTTAGCGCCGACACGTAAAAATTTTGTAGCAAAACCCACGTACAACTTTCTGTATCGTTTGTTCCTTGCCGGACCAAGTCAACCAATATATGAAGGTTTTAAAAGAAATATAAAGGAAAGTTGACAAACAACGAGAATAAATTTAAGTAACTATATGACCTGATGAAGATCAGTCTGGCCGATCGAAATATAGTTACTTAAAATTTATTCTCGTTGTTTGTCAACTTTTCTTATATATTTCTATACAGGAATGTATAGGCCCTATAGCCCCTATTCGATATTCATTCCTTATTCATTCATTAATGAAGAAGGTGACCTATTGGGGTAGGCATATCAAAATAGTGGCTTATAATATTCAAGAATGGGCTTATTGAAAGTGGGTTACCAGAGTCAGGCCTTGTGAAAGGTGGGTTAGTGGACAATGGGCTTGTCAAAGGTGGTTTATTGGCAAGAGTGAGCAACTAATATGTCAGAGGGCGGCTACAGACTGCAATTAGCAGGCATATTGAAACGACCATAGTAGCAATAGTCTGTACCAACCCATGGTAGCAACGGTCTGTACCAACCCATAGTAGCACCAGTCTGTACCAACCCATGGTAGCAACGGTCTGTACCAACCCATAGTAGCAACAGTCTGTACCAACCCATGGTAGCAACGGTCAGTACCAACCCATTGTAGCAACAGTCTGTACCAATCCATGGTAGCAACAGTCTGTACCAACCCATTGTAGCAACAGTCTGTACCAACCCATTGTAGCAACTATAGTAACTTGCATCGGTTTGACTCTCTACAGCACACCTATACGACCCGGGATCGATTCCTGGGCTTTGCATGTGGGCTGATATTTGTCGATCTCCATCAGACTCGGAGGGTTTTTCTCCGGGTACTACGGTTTTCCTTCCTCTGCAAAGTCAACTTTCACGCTAAGATCTGAGCCGCCGGGCAATCGATCATGACGTTTTAAAAGCAAAGTATCTATTTATTTATTCTTTCTTTCTTTCTTTCTTTCTTTCTTTCTTTCTTATTTTCTTTTCTTCTTTTTTTCTTTCATTCATGAATTCTTTCATTTTTTCTTTATTTCTTTATTTTGTTCAAGGTCACTACATTTTTTTTTTGGGCTGACGTGGAGGCACAGTTGGCAGTTTGCCTTGATTCGAATATTTGTGTTACCTTCTTTTCCGCATAAGCCCATTCAGCTTTCCACCCTCCCATGGTAGGTAAATGAGTACCAGCTAACCTGCGAAGTTAGTGTCCCGTCCAGGAGGAGTCAAAGACTCTTATCCGCTTAACACTACAGAAACCGGAGATAAGCGCGCCACTAGGCTTGTATAAGAATTTAGATTAGCTCTTGAAATTGTTGTTTTATGCTATACATCAGTTACAACAAATTTAAGATTGCAACTTACCGAAAAACCGCAAAAGTCTGTAAGCCCTCAAGATTCGATTCAATCGTAGTAAACTTAGGGCTTGGTGCCACTTCAACGATTTCTTTAAAGCAAAGACAAAAATCTCAAGTGGTAAAAGGGTAAGAACATCCACCAAGAAAATCGTCTTCAAGTAGCGCGTTTGTATCTGTCGCAGATCGGTGACAAGAGTTCCTTTGAAGTAGAAAGCCAAAAAGAACTGGAAAACAACGTCAACAATGAATATTGCATCTAGAATGTATACAATAACCCATAAGGCAGCGGGCTGTGAGTTGAAACTTGCTTGAAACGGAACGAGAATACAGGTTATGAAAATCGAAATAGTGCTAATGGTTTCCCACACACGGTACAAGGTTGAGCGCGGCTTGATAAAAAATGAATCAGAGAACCCAATTGTTTCATGTGCGACCGACATACCACGAAAGGTAACTTGAACGGTTCTGTCAATGGAAGTCATTTTGAATAAAGGATTTGTGCTAAATCGCACACTTCTGGAAGCTGAATTTTCTTAAGGTTTCTTTGGCAACCGGCCGAGTTATATTGTGACGTATTCAATTAAAAAACTTCAGTCTTTACAAGGAGCGCGCGAGGAAGTTTAAAACTTTTGTGTTTTCGTTAACTAAAACTTTTACATTGTTTAGATGCACTACTGTACCGCTCTATATGTCTCGTATGTCTATGGTATATTTTTTCACCGCCTTTCGCCCGTTTAATATAGTAACCGTGTCTGTTGTTATACGTATTACACGGCACGTTTTGGGAATCAGAAGCTTTTGCCGTGGTTCATTGTTCTCAATACGACAATCACATGATTTTTGGAGGGCATACAGTTTATTTGTGATCCGAGTACCATCGTCAATACACAAGGCGAAATCGTAAGAATTCATTTAATAAGAAAAAATCAGGGCGGCAAATGAATCTCAGCCCGCGCATCTCCCGTTTGTCCCACGAAATGGCGCGTTTTACAGAAGGCAGTTCGTCATTTGGCCACGCGTAGTGATGATAATAAAGCTTCTAACTGTTTCAGCATCAATTTTTTCCTAATTTCTTATTTCTGCGATCGAATGGTTTAGAAAAATGAAAAATACTGAAACTAAAAGAAAAGGCATTGAAAAACAGAACTGATAGAATTCATAAATATGGCAGCCATGCACCCGGATTAAGTCTGGGGCGAATATGGGATCGAGGCATTTTAGGACACGGTCAACTACAAATTACACCATATGCATCCAAACACACACTAAAGCACGAGAGTCACTTGAATTCAACAAATCTTCGCCTTAACAAACCCTAAAGATCGACAATTATTTGTATTTTGAGATGCAATACAATTCTTTCCTTTGGCGAGTGATATGGAGCAAATTCTTTTTCTGTAGTCTGCTTTAATTTTCAAAGCGACCGTCTTCTAGCTTGGGTACTCTGTGTGACTCCTATAGATAGCCTAATGCATGTCTAATTGGGTATCCTGTGGTTATTAGTTACATTCCTCATCCTCTTACACAAACCCATGACAAAGTAGCTACCCCTGAGATTAACTGTGGCTACAAAAAACAGTTTTGAAGAACTGAATGACGTCATAAAATGAATCTGCTGACACAACTTGTTCTGCGTGTGAGGGAGAGAACAACATGGCGTCGAAATTTGCGAACTTCGTCAACTTTGACCGGTTATTTCTCGTTCTTTATTTCTATTTAAACGGAAATACCGTGTGAATCTTCAAATAAAAGTAAAACCAACAGAACGTTCACATTGTGTTAAGTATTGACGTTGTTATGACAAATTAATTAAATTACAAAGTGGAAAATATTTACATACAGCTGAAGCCGGACAGATGAACATGTTTTGGGGCACGTTTCATGCATGTGAAGCTTAATTCCATCTGCAGACTGTAAGCAGAGAGTCAGTCTACAAGCCTATTTCTGCACAATGGAGCGGATATATAATTTAATTGAGATTACTATTAATTACTTCTGTTAAAGTGCCAATGAAGTGAAAAATGTTTTTGGTTGTCTGTAAAGATCATGATAAGAAAGACAAGCAGGCAAAATTTCAGAGTTAAAAATTTATTGCAGAGATGCTACGCTTTTGGGAAGATTTGAGTTCTATGATTATCCATCGATCCATTAGGATGAAAACTAGCAAATGTCACGCGTCATTTATGCTTCAATACAAAGAATATGCATTGAATATGTGAGAAACTAATAAAAAAAACTTGCAGTTTTAAGCTAAAAACAGTTTAAACCCGATAAAAGACATAAAATGGATTTTAAATAAAAATAAACTTATCTTCGTGCAACAAAGCTTGATTGGAGATATAAGTAAAACTTGCTATTTTCAATTATGTCGCTTTTGAAGTTTGCAAACAAAATTACATCACAGAAAGCAAACGAAAAACTTTTTACCTTGAATGCATAATGAGCTAACCAATTATCAGTACAAAAACCTGTAAATCTAGAGGGCTATATTTCAGAGGGATCTTATCCAAAGTCTTGGAAACTTTCTGTGTTTACTACATTTGAAATGTCAAAGAAAAAATATTAAAATAGAATACTGACAGATTAAATGGCGTGCAAAACCTCTATGTATAAAATTTAGTTGCAAACGATGTTGCCCTATATTAATTCTATCTACTTGTATATCAAAAACTGCAGTTCGTTTCTCAAATACACATAAAAACTCGCTTAGTTCAATCACGTTTGATTAAACAAGTTTGAAATATTTGAGGCTAAAAGCTCTTTTTCGTCCGATGAAATCGTCATCTCGATGACTGTTTTCAGCTTGTTTTTAATTTTTGGACAGATTTCTGCCTAGGTACAGAACTAGTCCAGTTATAGAGTAAAAAGGGTGACACTGACCATTAAAAAATCAATCACCGAGGTGTGATAACTTGAAATGCCTTTCCTCTTTTCATGTAGAGATAAAGAGAGTTTGAAATATGCACACCACTGAAATAACGGTGGGAGTTAAGCCTTAAAGCTCAGTTCTCTGAACTCGCCTTAGAAGCTCCATTGCTCGTGGCTGAAAAGTTATAGCGTACTGATGAGTCCTAACAAGGACGAAACAGCTGTACACGGTTGCTCCAGTTACTTGTTTTGATGTTACTTGGGTGAAGCTGGTTGTGCGCATGCGTGCAGGTTCTGGCCAAACCGTGGAGTAGAGTTTGGGTGGTTTTTGTTGTTTTAAGTTTTACTCTAATCTATCGCTTACCTAGCTACCCCGGGAGGATGGAAAGCTGATCGAGTTGGCGTAGGCGGAAAAGAAGACCACACAAATATGGGGACCTTATGGTTGGAAAACAGAGATCTCACCAACTGCGCCAACCACGTCCGCCCTCTTTTTAATAATATCGTACTTTTTAAAAATATTAAGGCTGATAATGAATAAATTTTAAAACTGAATATTCTATAAGAAATAATACTGAGGCCCAGATTTTGCTTAGAATATAATTTTGAAGGTTTCAAAAAAACATATCTGATTACACGTATTGTAATTGTACTCGAATCCTAAAATCCCAAATGGCACTAAAAGCCATATAAAGATCTAAATATACCTTTTTAAGCTCTTCAATTCCACAGTCATTTCAAAAACGAAAATTCTATGTCACAAATATTCTTGAAACTAAGAATATTCGTCAGAATACACTCTTTTTTTATAAGAAAGTCGAATTTTTCGTCTGAGGCTGAATATAAATATTTTCGGTCTATCAGCCTCAAATGTTCTTAAACATGTTCTTAAAACATCTTTACTTATTTGAGACAATGTAAATAATATATGTACCGTGTGTTGTATAACTATTCCTGAGAACTGCAATTTGGGTTGATGAAAAACCTGTGATGTAAAATTGTTATCAGCAAACTTTTTAAGCTCAAGCAAATTTTCAATAACACTGTATAAATTATTTCATCATAAATAATTGTTCTTCACCTTTTCTCAGCCTCAGCTTGTTCTTAACATGTTCTTAAATTCTTCGCGATTCTCAGCCTCGTGTTCTTATAAAAAAGGTTCATATATATATAAAAAAAAATGTATTTTAAGACTAAAATCCACCAATAAAAGAATATCTAGCTATAGCCTCGGTCAGAATTAAAACAATACCCTTGACAAAATGGAGGGCTAAAACATGGTTAGGTGTTTGAATTAAAAATTAAAAAGACCTGACGAAAACAAAACATTTTGCGCAGGTGTGTATCTATTGATTAATGTCTGTTTGTTTTCCAAATGGTCATGGATTTGCTTTAAAGATACAGAAGATTTTATCTTTGCTTTCAAATATTGTGCGGCGTTTGTTAAATCAAACAAATCCCGTTAATTACTTGCTTATTTTGTTAGTAATCGATTTACATTATTCATTTTCTTCTTTGTTAACTCGCTATTGGCAGGATATAAGTGCTACACAAGAATCTTTTTAATAACCACGTTAAAATAAAAGTAAAGTAAAATCTCTACAGTTGCACAACCGCCTACACGTATTTTTTTTATAAGAAACTTCTTTAGCCCTTTTGTCTCAAAGTTTCTTAAAATTTGACCCGATTTAGCCCTGAAAGTTTTTAAGGGTTTCTTAATTTCTTGAACATTTCATCCAAGAAACAGACTAAGTAACAAACTTTCCAACTCATCTTAGCTCCTTTTTGGCTGGGTATGAAAGGAAATGAAAGTGCCATGCATTTTGAGATTTATAGCGCTGGGGTGCTTTATAGATATAGCTAAATCCTTTCGAGCCTAGTGGCCCATGGAGCCGGCGTTTATCTCCGGTTCCTGTAGTGTTAAGCGGATGAGAGTCTTTGACTCCCGCTGAACGGAACACTAATCTATCGCAGGTTAGCTCCCAGCAGACGCTGGTACTCTTTTACCTACCCCGGGAGGATGGAAAGCTGAGTTGGCCATACAAAGATTCAAATCTCGGCAAAGTGCTTGGATCGAACTTGGGACTTTGTGGTTGGAAAGCAGAGATCTTACCAACTGCGCCAACCACGTCCGCCCGCTTTATAGATATACTGAGGAACAAATAAGGAAATTAAAAAAATGTCTTTTTTATGTTCTTTGTAATTGTTCTTGTTTTTTTTTATATTTCGGAAGTTTCTTGGTTCAAGAGAGTTTAGCCCTAAAAGTTTCTTAAGATTTTTGGTATTTCAGATCCTAGTTTCATATAATAGTGGTTTCTTAAAAAAAAAAGTGTACAATCTTCTCCAATAATTATAATGCTGGCAATTTACAATTTTTAAGGTAGTATCAGTGGCCAGCAGCAAGGGTTCATTAACGTCTTTTACGTCTCTTTAATTTTTTGATTACTCAAAAAAGTAAAAGAGACGTAAAAGTCGTTAATGAACCTTTGCCAGCAGTCATACCCTAGAGTGCACATACCCACAGGATATATTTTTAAAATGACAAACTTTCAAGATTATGGTGTTGACCCGGTAGATATCCCATCCCCTGAAATATACTGTCAGTTTATCATCTGTAGTCTCAAAATATTATCTTTTTAATATTTCATTTTTGACACATCTCTACCCTTTTATTTCCTTTTGTTTTCTACACACTTAACCCTTTATGCTATTTTGATTTGCTTCATTATATATAACCAGTGTCCCCCCCCCCCAAAAAAAAACATCATCCCCCCAAAATAAATCATGTTGAAGCCCTTAATTATTTACGATTTTGCTCCTTGTACCAAAATGTACAAATATTGGCAGAGAATATGCAGGAAATAGGGTCTCGGAGGGGTTAAAAACTCAAAACCCGGGGGTGCATGCCCCCGGAGCCCCAAGCTTTCCCGCGCCTGCGGCGCTAGCTGTCGGACGCCATCGTTGCCCGAAATCTTGCCCCCTCCCCGGCCAAAATTTGCTGCCGCCGCCTCTGATAACCACTTCTTTACTTATCTTTCATGCATTCACTCCAGTCCACAACGTCTGCATTCTAATTCTTTTATTACGGTGTAAAATGTATTCTTGTTTATAAAACTGTTTCTGTGGCGCCCTTAATATAACTAGCAAACTTCCTTCCCAAAATAGAGGCATACTACGGTGGCCCATTAGGGACATTACATTTTGCGTGTTTGTTTTAGACTTATCGTATTTGAACACGAAATTTCATGTTGGCGAAGACGAAAGTTCATGTTTGCGAGCATGAAATTTCAAGTTGGCGAAGACGAAATTTCATGTTTGCGAACATGAATTTTCATGTTGGCGAAGACGAAAGTTCATGTTTGCGAACACGTAATTCCTGAAAATCCTTAGTCAAACACGAAATTCCTGAGCCAATTATGAAATTTCTGAGTCAAACACGAAATTCCTGAGTCAAACGTGAAATTCCCGAGTCAAACATGAAATTCTTGAGTCAAATATGAAATTCCTGAGTCAAACATGAAATTTCGTCTTCGCAAACATGAAATTTTGTCTTCGCAAACATGAAATTTTGTGTTCAAATACGAAATGTCCAAAACAAACACGCAAAATTTAATGTCCCTATCGGGCCATCTTACCCGCCTGCGAGCAGAAGGTTTTTTTTAGACCCTTTTCTTCCTGCAAAAGGGTCTAAAAAAATTACTTCTGCTCGCAGGGTAGGCACCTTAGCATACCGTATTTGTTTGAATTAGCGCTCGAAGCGCTTATTCGAGAGGGTGCTTATTAAATTTTCACCTTTTTAGTCTCAAAGAGATTCAAATCTTAAGCAAATTTGTTAGTATCTTCCACTACACAACAAAGTGCAACCCAGAAGAGCTTGTAGGACATGTACCAGTCGAACTGTCGTTTGTGATCAAAATGAAGTGAAGGCAAGAGTTTCTGGATCAAGAAAGCTCGAAAATGGACTTGTTGGTCCGGCAGCATTCATATTTCGAACAACGAAGAAAGCAATTGCCATGAAATTTGAGAAGGAGATTTTGAGTATGAAAGATCTTTGTGGTCATATGAACATTGAAGTGGCACCTTTGAGAAAAATTCCCAAAGCAAACTATTAGTTGATATCTAATAAAACGGGATTTCACAGCGATTCTAATACTTTTGTTTAAAGGAGGGGGAGCGCTTTTTTGAGGGGGAGTGCTTATTCAATTTTTGGTTGTTTTTAGTGGAGCGCTTATTCGAGAGGGAGCTTATTCGAGGAAGGGCGCTAATTCGAATAAATACAGTACTTGCATTTTCTTCCTCATCAGGTAAATCATTCCTGTGAGCGAGGTAAATTGTTAAGCCGGCAAAACGAGTGTTCTTTTTTAAAAACTTTTCCATGTTGTGTACTATGATATTATTCTCAATTTTCTTCTGGTCGCGTTATGGACTAAGTGGCCAATTAAAAGTAAGAGTGTGACGCCAAAAAGTGTTCGTAGTAACTGACAAAACTAAACTATATATATATAAATGCACTTGTTGAACTGGCTCTTGGGGAAATTAACTCAAGTACTCGCTTTGCATGGTACAAGGATCATGACTTTATTTTGAGCTCCTAAGTTCTGTTCGTCCGAAGGGCGGACGCGTCAAAACTTACATGCTTTCGTTATGCTTGCAAAGACGACTGAACTTCGACTAAACTAGAACTAGTTACAATATTCTTTTATATATTGACTTTACAGTCTGTCTCCTAGGTGATAACTCAATAAAAGTGTTTACACAAGCCTTGTGGTATTTTCTTGTAATTGGTTACTTAATAATCAGTATATATAAAATCTAATTATTATCTAAAGAAAGCCATCAGGATTTCCAATAGAGCTTCGTCTAACGAAAACAATTCCAAATTATGAGTCTGAACTGTTTTGATAAGAAAATGTTTGGTAATCACTTTACACTCCGGTTGCAAAAATAACATGAACTCTGCCAGAAATATTTGACTACTTTCTCCTTTCATTTACGCAAATCTAAAAAATATTGTCTTACTCAAAACTAATAAAGTCTGTTACACATTAAAACAATTCTCTCACTTTGTACTGTAAAGCTGCTAGTCCTGTTATAAAAGTAGTTACAACAAAGTGACAAATTAGCAGTTTCGTGATCAATTCATGTTAGCATAAAGTAGGTTATTTTTAAAACTAATAATCAAATCTTTTTTTCCCCAAGATGGAACTCTACACTCTTTTTTTAAAATATTTTCGGGATATCGGCCTCAAATGTTCTCAGGGAAGCCTCACATATCAATTTTTCCCACAAGAAACGTCAATTTTACGTTTGGAGGCTAGTGGGGGGTTGGCGTAAGTGATAATTCGAATACTTTTGTTAAAAAATTCTGGACTTTTTGGAAACATCTTGGAAAGGGATACTGAAGATAACTTTTGACTTATGTTCATCGGTCAGTTTGTTATGTTTTTAACAAAATTTATGTTGTTTATATAGGATGTAGTCTGATCAGACAAGACATTTTATGCAGACTACTTTGTGGGGAGACGAGTGGTCGTCAATATATTGCCTGAAACTCACATACAACTAGTATTCTTCACAGCGAGCCAAGAAATCGATGAAATCAGCCGCAAGCCCATTCGTTTCTGTCAAGCTCACGGTCGCTGCTGACAGCTGACGTAACCTTTATTCTCCAGAATTGTCCTATATTTTGTTGCTTCTTGTATTTGGTCATACGTTATACGATTACTGTTTTTTAAGACTCGCGTTCGAAGTGTGAGCGGAATCAAATCGTTATTGAAGCATTTAATGATGAAACTGACTTTGATGGAAACTTCATCGAAGACATGCATATAGTTATGAACATATTCTCTGTTAACCTTAATTAAAAACTTTTACAATGTTTTCAGATTACAAATGCAAAAATATCGATGAATATTTTTGACGTTTCTAAGGGGGGTGGGAAGGTGGGTCTCGAGAGAAACGTAAAATTGACGTTTCTTGTGGGCAAAATCGATTTGTGAGGCTTCCCTAAGTCAAAGTGGAAACCTTGCTGTTCTTGCAGCAGATTTGCCACAGTGCCATTGGCATTGATGGGAAGCTATCTGGTTCGAGAATTGATAAATTGAACTCTACTTCTTTTTTCCAACGAAGAATTAGGAAAATTTCAACTAACAGAGATATTTACAGTACAGACCTACTTGCACAGAAAAAAAGCTACGTTTCTTATAAGTTATACCGATACCATCTATACATTTCTTTCAAAACTGTCACGAATTTCATAAATCAGCTCTTGATAAGAAGTTTATTGTATCTAGACATTGTTTATGGCAATTTGAAACCAGAAAACGCTCCCTCGCTGTACAGGGTATAGTTTCATGAACAACAACAACAACAGTTTATTTACCCTCAGATTCTCAAATACATTTTTTTTCTTTCTAAAAGAGATATTATTAAATCAGGGTACTGCCCCCTGAAATAACTAAAAAGCTAATGTGGTCAGGGTGCCAAGCTTATATGGTCAGTGGGGGCATGCTCTTGTGTCTGGGGTAGGGGATCATATTCCTTATATCGGTCCGGCACTTGAGTACCTAATTTGGCATGGATTAAGGATCTAATTATCTGGTGAGATAGGGTACAGTTTCTGGTGTTGAGAGAACTATGAGAACAAATATGGCATTAGAAAACCGACCAGCACAGATGTACTTGTGACGCGCAATGTTATAAAGTCAACAAGCTAATGGCGTTAATAAACGGTACAGTTATAGGCAGCTTTTAAAGTGCATATGACACGAAATCAGTTTTTCGGTTTTTAAAAAGAGCATTAGAAAAAATCTTGAATTGCCAAATTTGAGAAGAATCCAGTGAAAATTCGCCGAGATACGACTTGCTTTTAAAGCGCTCGGCCAAGAATCACGTGGACAAAATTTTCCTATTGTTTTATGCTTGGTGACGTCATATTGTTGGCATCGTGACAAGATAAAAGAAATGGCTTAAAGCAAACAAAGCACTTTTAGTATTGTGTGGCAGGGTATCCAAAAAAATTTCCTATACGCCTGAAATTAAAATGTACAATTAAGTTCCCAAACGACCCGCATTTACGGACTCAGTGGATCAAGTTTGCTCGAAGACATAGAGTATATTTCCAACCTCCACCACGAGGAAAAAACGTGCCTCCGCGTTCGGCGCACTTCATGTTTGACTCCGAACTATTTTACCCGTTCTCAGTTCTCTTTGTTGTAAATCCACTATGACCATCAGTTCTGAATGTTCTTCTCATTTATATACCTTCACATTAATTGTTAATCTTTTGGCCGGAATTCTGATTTTGGACACTCTACTCGGCTCTGACGATAAATGAAGCATTTGAAAAAGTACAATGGTTATAAATTGTAACCACAATGCTTTAGGTTATATTTTTTATTAATATTTGTTGTAAGTTGTATTATACATTTTCGATTCATATATACTTTTTCCTCTTAACCCTATCTGACACGAGCTTTTTGAGACTGGCTGGTCACGAAAGGGAAGGGGATGTGGGGAAGGATGGAGGGTTGGGGGGGGGGCAGAATCTCCTCCACCCTCTATAACTTT
>JAOTRI020122651.1:0-12012 GCA_028564885.2 Zoanthus sanctaehelenae
GATCGGCGTTGATATACATTGAAAAGACCTTACTTAAAATCATCCACAGCAAAAAATGAGACCTAATATCAAAGTAAGGAACTTTCATTTACGAGTGCCTTTGTTTTTATAACTTCAATGCAATGTTAAAAGCCTTCAAATGAAAAAGTAAACTTTGAGAGTTCGAATGGCAAAAGTCAGCAAAAGTAGGCGGCGCTGATATCGAAAGTAGCCGTCGGAGTTCGCCGGTTGCCGGCTTCTAATGAAAACCCTGCTGGAAGCTCCATCACTGTCAAGTATGCTGAACATTCTGATCCCTATGTTTTACATGAGCAAATCTTCTTTACCTTGTTATTGTTGCTACAAAGCAATCACAATTAAATATTTCATTCCGCTCAGCTGCTTCTTTAGCCTTCTTGTTAATAATTATCTTAATTGTTTTTTTCTCTGTCTCTTATCTGGCAGGAAATGATAATTCTTTTTATATTTATTATGGAATACATTGTTCGCATGTGGTCTGCCGGATGCCGCAGTTGTTATGTTGGCTGCAAGGGCAGACTGAAATTTGCATTAAAGCCATTTTCTATTCTTGGTAAGTACCAATCCAGAAATGGTATGCTTTGTGATCAATTAATGACTGAGATATTTCTGAAATGAAAATAATAGCATGTGATTGAATGAGAGAAATATAGTTTAACTCGGTCACTTCTGTATATGAAGTGGTTCCCGAGGGGGGTACTCTTATTAGTTTGTTGCTGGGGTGTGCTGCTTTAAGCTAAAACGTGACCCTATCCTAGATCTATGAAAATTTAAAATTAATAACCCAGTGATCTTAAGATCGAAAAATCATACCTTAGCTGTAAGTAAACATGCAACTGTGTTGTCAGTGTGACCTAATTTGGTCTGCTGGAAACTAATTTTTCACTTCATGTGGTCGCCAGTCTTGCCAGCACAATCGTAAGTTGTTATTATGTTCTGTTAAACAAATCTAAAAACCTAGGAACCTGCTGGACCCAAGAGTTTTTTCTCTGAAGTCAATTTGTGTTAGCGTGTGTATCTAGTTAGAGCTGGTATCACATGATCTGTACTGACCAGTCAGTTTGTTAAAGCCATAGATTTTGTCATAATTCTCAATCCCAGAAACAGTACCATATCCCAGACAACTAGATTCCTGACCCATGCCAATTTAGACTCCATTACTGCAGACCGAAGGCCAAATATGATACCCTCATCCCACAGCTCAAAAACCCTACATACCCACATACCTCATATAAGAGGGGTGCAGTTAGTACAGCTGTTAAAATCTCTTCCTTCCAACCCCACGGACCCCAGTTTGAACTTTTGTACAACCTTTCCTTCAGCACTTTTGCCTCAGCCCCCAGTACGTCTCTTTCAGTTAGAAGCCACTAGTTGATATCATTTATTTTATTCTATTTTCTTTCTTTCAGATTTAGTTGTTATTATAGTGTCACTATTGGTGCTGGCATTGGCATGGCCAGATTTAGTTCATCATCAGGCTATCACGTAGGTTTTACTTTGTATATTATGTATTCTTGTTTGACAAGAATTTATTTATTCGTAGCAGCATTTTGTAATATGCAGTGATATTTACAGTCATTTGGTTGCATTTCCAGTTACAGCAAAATTTATGTCATTTGTTAGACAATATATTTATGTTTAATATGTATTAGATATATCTGTCTATATGTCACTGTCAGAATACACTTTAAAGCCCTATCAACAGTTGAGGTTCTGTGCGTGGGAAATAGAAATTTTCCAAAAGATGCCTTGTTTATAAAAATTTCTAAATTATATATTTGTATTAAAATGGTTTATTTTTCAATAATGATTGGAAAAAGCTGCAATGTCAACTGTTTCCTTGAAGATCTTCTGTAAGTTAGCAGTCATAATACTGTACATTAGTTTAGCAAAACAGCTGCCTCTCATCACATTTTCGGTCCCTCAATCACTTCTCTCATGGAACTCAGAACACGATAAGAGTGGCATCTGTTTTCTTCGTTTACCGTATGAACCTCGCTGGACTTGGTTCGTATTACCACGACCTTAATCTGATATTTTTCTATACAGACCGGTCGCTCTAATAATAATCTCTTTATATCCACCTGCACCTGCACTTGCACTAAGTTTATTACCTGAACTAATAATAGCTATCATGAAGTGTCATCGGTAAGACAAAATCACGTGAGAACAGCAGAAATACTGACAGTGCAAGCACTATAAGAACATCGTGATGTGTACTTTATTATGTACTGTACTTGACATATCAGAAACTTTCTAAAATTAACTATTTTCTTTTATAAAAGAATTTGAATAGTGCACTTGCTTTGGTTTGTTGAAAAACTGTTTTACATAAAATTATGTAAAAATGATTTCCGTCCTTTATGTGCACACGTAGTAAGACGTCTTTTTCTCGCTTTGCACCTATATTTTTGAGAAATTATTGCTAATAAATAACAATAGATCAATAAGTTTAAAATGAAAATTCTGCAAAAAAAAAAACGACGTTTTACAATGGTTTCCGCATTTTTAAGGAGTAATAGAAGAGCTTAATCAGGAATCTTATTGTAGCAAACTCTTCTTTTGTATCTTTGTTTACAAATTTGTTTAAGAAAACCGTTGTTACTTTACACCTGGTTGAGCTATTTTGTTACTCCTTGAAAATGGACCGTGTTGGTTCAGAATCGTTGGGTATTTTGCTTAATTTTTATTTTAGATTCATTGTCCAAGTTCGTTTTGATAATGAATCAGTATTGTAATATTTCACTTTCACATCCCAGGAATGGATGAAGATGGGGAATTACCAAATTTTCTTTAGAATTTGATGTTCTGAAGTTTTCACCAGCTACATCGTTTAGTCGGCAGAACAGTGACTAAATTCATTTTTTCCATCACTATAAAATAAAACCCTAGTTAACCAAACACGGAAATTATTTATATTTCTTAACATTCTATTTTTGCGTGGTAACGATCATGAAACTTACTAGATTCTTTAATAAGCATTGAAAAACTTTAAATTTAAATTCTGAACATTGGATATATTTTACACTGTAAGACTTTCACCTAATTTCATATTCTTCATTTTAAAGTAATAACTCTTTAAATATAGATAGGACTCTTCGCACGCTCTGATTGGTCAAAAATCCATGTTTTATCAGAGTATAAAATATAGAAAGATCTAGAGTGTTATATTGTTTTTCCGTACCGGTATTTCTGCCACCTACGTGTTCTCAAATTCCCATCGTGTTTTAACCCAGTATAATACACTGCATTTCAAAAGGGTTTTTGCGATGTATAATAGAAACTTTTATATACTACTTGCAAATTTTCTGTTTATGGCTCACTCTGGATAAATGGTTTTTGTTAACGCAAACTATTACTGCAAGATCATATCTTTCAAAACTGTGCATTCTGACCCCATTTTACTGACCAGTGGCTCTATGAACTGTTGCCTTGTAGTCTTGCCTTATCATTTTGACTTTTTAAATTGCTTTGCCTGATCAATTTTTCTGTAGCTAATGTAGAAGATGTCAGTTGTTTAGACTCAACGATATCATTAAGACATTGACAAGAAGGGCATAATAGACAGAGCAATGCAAGACTTGGTTTAGTAGACGCAAAACTCGGCCTCGAAGATGATATTCAAGGTGATAAGTTTTAATGCAAAAGGACTGTCTGCAGCGAAGAAAGACCGACTTGCTAAACTGGACACTGATGTACTTTGTCTCGAAGAGACACTCAAACCAACTGCACCCTTAAAGATCTCGAGCATGTTAAACCTTGTGATATCTCATGCCAGTCCTGTCCTTGGTAGCGCCAGATGTCTACATATACGGAACAAGACAATTGTAAAGAACAGCTCCGACTATTTTGCTGATGGTTAAGAAGTAAGTACTCAAAGTTGAGAATAACAAAATTACCATTATATCTTGCTAAAAGCCTCCTTCTAACCCATTCAAGTGGCCACACCAGAACTTTCAGAAGACAGTGGAAGATCCCATACCCAAGTCCCAACACAGATCCATCACCATCATCTTACCCCCGTCATCAACCCTATCACCAATAGAAATCCCCAAATTAGATTCAGTTACCGGAGAGCCAAGTTGGATGATTTTACGTCAGACATGGAAGAAGGAATAGTCGTTTTTTACCCAACTCCAGAAGCTATGAATCTTTCCAACGACTGGTCTGGGATTTCGGGAAGAAAAACTTCGCTCTTGGATGAAGGAAGCAGTACATCCCAGTAAAACTATTTACAACTGGTACGAAGAAGCTTATGACACTGACCCATTTTCGGAAGAAACCATCGAGCTTGGAGAAAGCCTACTATTATCACTTAGTGAAGCAAGAAAGGAGCATTGGCAAGAAACTATCAGTAGGTTGGACATGACGTACAACTGTAAGAAGGCTTGGAAGATTATCAAGAAACGATACAATACAATACAATGATTTATTCACATTTCGTATTTGCATTAAATCTAACAAGAGAATACTATAAATTGGATTATTTAGAAACGTCTAGTGTCTAAAGTAACCAAAGGTTTTCTAGTTAGACAAGGACAAGGAACCAGATCAACTCACCGCAGCAGTGACCCTGAGCCAAGTATCGCAACAACTACTAGACAACAGAAAACCCCTTGACTAGGAACGAGGCCATCGCAAAAGGATGAAAGAAGAATTTAAACGCATCTTTGAAGAAAGCGCTGATATCTTCTTCCCCTTTTTCTTTAATGAGCTGCTTACCTGTCTGGTAAGACATCAGGGCGTGATGGAATCAGTGCTGAGATGATCCAACACTTTGGTGACGAAGCCCTTTATTTGCTTCTACAGCTGGTCAACAATGGTACTCACCTATCCAAGGTGTGGTGACGTACCATTGTTGTATCTCTTTTGAAGCCCAACAAAGATCCGAAGGTGCCAAAAAGCTACCGACCAATTTCATTACTCTGCATACTTTTCAAGCTGTATGAACTTCAAATAATGACCTGCATCAAGCGCATAGTAGAGGAACACCTTTACCGCGACCAGTGTGGTTTCAGAGAAGAGCAAACCTGCTGTGGACAAGTGTTGAACCTCACACAGATCATCAAAGACAGTTTTGAGGCAAAAACGATAACAGTTCTCGTATTTGTTGATATCACGCCTGCCTTCAACACGATGAACCATCGATTCCTCCTGACCAAAGCAGCCCGCTTGATCAAGAACACGAGAATTGTCACTGTTAACAAACCAACGCATCTTCGTCGAGTTGAATGGCAAACACACCTGATGGAGAGCACAAAAGAACATCTTACCACAAGGATCGGTACTAGACCCAATGCACAAATGAGCAATCTGCCTTTAACAACACCTGAAGCTGAATCTATGCTGACGACCTTTGTCTCGCTACACAGTCACGCAGTTTCGAGACCATCGAGAAACTCCTTACAGATACTCTGAAGACACCAACAGAATACTACAAATCACATGTGGTTCTTAAACACTAAACCAGGAAAGAACCAGGTTTGCACCTTCCACCTAAACAACCGCACTCCATCCAGGAAAGTGAAAATCGTATGGGAAGGGAAGGAACTGGTAACACTGACTCTGCCTTCAGAGAGCATGTTACCAAGCTGTGGAAGAAAGTCTCCACCCTTAACAACATCTTTGACAATCTTGTCGACTCCAGTTTGTGAGTGGATCGGAATACTGTCAAGCAGTCAGCACTGGCGTTGTACTACTCAACTGCTGAATACTGCACTGTAGTATGGGAGAGGTCATCTCATGCCTCCAAGGTTGACGTAGAACTTAACAGAGCCGGTCGCATCATCACAGGCACTCTAAAAGTCACCTCCTTACCAGCATTGTATAGATAGCCAGGCATCTGTCCACCAAGCATACGCCGTAAATGCAAAGAAAGAGCTGAGCGTGACAAACAACTTAACAACCCCAGACATTCGCTACATGGCCATCACGAGAATCCCCGACGGCTGAGATCACGCCACAGCTTCACGACTGTCCAAGGCCTCGGTGCAGTACCACCAAAGACCTTCAAGATAGAGAGGTGGAAGGAAAGTGACACAAACAATAACGAGGCTCTGCCACTCCATAGTGAGTCACTCCACCGGGGAGTAAACCTTCTGAGAAAGGAATTGGCCACACCCAACAGAGCCAGATCAAAGGTGGCAAGAACTGAAGACAACATGTTTAGATGAAGATCTACAAACTATACATCATCTATTACACAAATATTTGCAGACATGGCCCCACCTGGTCAGTTATCGATCTCCTGGAGGCCAACGAAGTATCCGGTCGCTGGATTGAGAGATGGAGGGATAAGATATGATAATAATGAACATCATGTGAAAAGTTTATGTTTTTAAAGCGCCAACAGCTTGACTCCAATGCTAAACACCAGCCTCACATACTTCAAACATCATGACCATGGATCAGAAAATTAAAAGATTTTGGCTCTTGCGGAGTCAATTCAACAAAGCCTTAAGACTAATAAAACATTATGTGTTTTGCTGCTTGTCTTTGTGCTTATCGACATTTGTTTTCACTTGTATTAGAGAGCTTAATTACCACCCGTTTTTGTTGCATGTCGTGGAGGACAACAGGAACTAAACATTCAACAGATGTCGCGCTACTGAACAAGTTGCTTTCTGCCTACGTATTGCCTGTAACAACTAAAATGCTTTTTTTTTTATTAAAGGAATGGTTTTAAGCACCGAATAAATAGACTATAATGGTTTGTAAGTAAATGATTTACATACAATTACTTTACCTTTACAAAGTTTTTGCCTTGTATGTGAAACCAATTGTACAAGCACAAGTTGGTTTGTGTTCATTTTCGCACTTTTTTGTCCGCACACGTCCGTCGTCGTTCTGCGCGCACTGTTTAAGTTAAAAATTTGCGCCAAAATCGTCTTTTTCAATCCAGTCCAATCACGGAAAATAAACCTCCGTCGTTAAGAAATCTTCCGGTTCTTAAGCTCTCTGTGTCGTTAAGTCGCTAGTGGTAGCCGGGCTCAATAATGAAGGACGCTAGAAATGTAGCAGACTGCAGTATAAATGTAACTGGAAGCCAGAGAACTCAATCTTTCCTCAGATACCAGCCTGTATCTCGTGAAAATTTTAATATTGTCATAGTAACCATCACTTTTTACCCAGATAATGCACGGTTTTTGACCAATCGGAACAAGTATTATCAAATTTATATTATTTGTTTTATGGCAAAGAAATAATTAGTGTGAATTCTTATTTCTATATCATGCAGCGATCCAGGTCATGTCCTCTACATACAAGAGCAGCCATATATTTATCTGTAAGTTTACCCACGTGGGATTTCTCAGCAAAAATAGTTTAAAAGAAAATTTATCAGAAACTACTACAACGAAAGACGTTGCTCCAACGAAGGACTAATGCTCGAAACGTCAACTTGTGCTTTACTAACGGCTATAATCAAACTTCTTAACCCTGGGTCGATTAACCACTATTGTAACGCTCTGACAAAAGACTAATGTTCGAAAAACGTCTTTGTGCAAGCTTTCCTTTGTCAAATTTTTCTAATGTAGCGTTTGTCAGTAAATAATGGTGCATCGCTCTGACGAATAACCAACGCTCAAAACGACAGCTTTGTGCTTTCCCTAATGCGATGATCAAACTTCGCAAGGTAGGGTTGAATAACGCTTGTGATTTCTTTACTTTCCGACCTAATTTTTTTTATTAAAAATCTACTATCGCTTAAGGAACTCTATATACTGAAGTATATGCTTTTGTGCGCTTTCGATTCTCCTGAATTCTCGCCAGCTTACATAAAGAACAAAACAACTGATTTTATACGTTTTTCAAATCGGGTTTTTAAGGTGGGACTTGGAATGCAAACCGTTTCCCTTTCCGTTACGAAAATTTAAAAAAATGTTGTGGACTTTTGTAAATAAAGCATTGGCATTGTGGTTATAAATAATTAATAGCATTGGTTTAGGTACGGTAATTTTTCGGTGTTCAAACTCGTTGTCCATGAGGCCGAGTCTAATTGTTTAAGCTTAAATATAATCAAAGAGGGAAGTAAAAATTTAATTATCGATAAAATCCTATCTTTTTTCTTGTAAGAAATAGACCTCTAGTAGAGTAGCCAATCAAAATGCAGGATGCGTGTTAGATCGTGAGTATGTTTGAACAGAAAAATGTATAGGCGTGGAGGATGAGCTATAAGACCAAATTGAAATAAACTAAAATATGACTTGAAAGGGTTTAACCTGGGGAGAAGACCTATATGGATGATTCACTTTCTCACTCTTCATTCTCCCTCTTAAAAGGTAAATTCTTTATTAAAATTTCAAATTCACAGACTACAGTTATTAATATAATAAAGCACAAGCACTGGCACAGCTCATGAACTCTTCCTGCACTTATCAGTTGTTTAGTTTAGCGAGTGATATGTCGCATATGTTTTAATGCCCGCAATCCTGATACATTGTTCGTATTGTAGTAGTGTTTATGTTGCGTTTTAGTATCCTGTATGTGAAAGTTGTTCAGTTTTTAAACAGTTCTTTTGTGAAGAACAAACTAAATATTGAAAAATTATTTCAATTTTTGTTTGTTTGTAGATATTTATTTTTATATAAGAAAGGAAAAAATTTGGTAAATTTGTAAGTTTAACACCATGGCACCGCGACAATGAACTATTTCTGGGAACGTCATTACACATATTTTACTGCCTGTAAGCAGTGTGTAAAACTTAGAATTGAGCCAACTTGTTTTTATTGAATCCATTTATGTTACTTAAAGGGAACCACGAATGTCGAAGAATGATAATGTTAATTCAGGGTTGTCGCTAAGGAAATTGTCTGGCGAATGGTGTTTCATTTTGAGCCGGTTAAAAACGGCTTAAAAACGGTTTGTTGACTTTTCCCGAGTGATGGACGGCCAAATGCAGCCGGCGATTACCACTTTTTCAGCCGGCGAATTTCGCCGGTAGCCGGTGCTTAGCGACAACCCTGTAATTTAGAGATTTCATCAACGTATATCTACGTCAAGCAATGTAATAAGGCTCATCTTGGTAAGAGTAAAGTTATTTTTGAGGAAAAGATTTAATTTTATGACAGCTTTAAAATATCTATTAACCTTTGTTATGGTGAAAAATATCCGCTGAGTAGTTTTGAGCCTACTGCTGAAATTTACAAAAAGTCTCCGTGTTAACAGAAATGGCTTTCATTTACGTCATTTAACTACTAACGTCGGAATTTGCCGCTTGACAGATTCGAGCAGATGTTTTCTTTCTTGATTTAGGGTGGAAAATGTAGAAACATTTAGATGTGTACACTTTTTACTTTACAAGGACTCTTTTTATAAGAACGTCAGGATGAACACGTCAATAACAAACCCGAGGCTAATGCATGGCCCAGAACGTCTAGTCTGGGTGAGTTTGTTTTACCCTTTCAAACCACCATCAAAAATAGTGAGCTTTGATTGCTAGCAGTCATGTACCTAGAAGCCCTAGGCTTAATCAACTTTAGAGACTCGTTTACACGCCTTTTCTTATAAGAACCATTTAGGAACAATCTCAGGCTGAGATTGTTTATAAGAACGAGGCTCAAACTTGCCAAAATTTTAGAACCATTTAGGAACAATCTCAGGCTGAGGTTCTGAATATTTATAAAAATGTTTTATGTAGAAACTCTTCACTAAAACTCCTATATTAACCTAGCAATACAATATGAAACACAAAACGTCTCACGGTGTTTCACATTTATCATAAAAAGCACTTGTCGGTATCGTTTTGCAATGCCTTGGTTCTTTCTAAATTATGTTTCTTCTTCACGTTGACTTCTTAGAAATAAAAACAAAATTAAAAACAATTAGAGGCTGAAATCATCAAAAAATTAAGAACAATGAGCGTCAGAAAAAATTACTGGTTATAAAAAACGTGTTTTGTGTATCATAAGAACTGAACATTTGGAGTTAGCCGTTTCTCAAAATATTTAAGAACATCTCTTCTCAGCCAAAAAAAAGACGTTCTTATAAAAGAAAAAGCATACATAGCATGGCAAAGATATGATTCGTCATGTAGTTTAAGGGTTTTCACATAACCCTTAATAAACCAACGGCTTGTCGATTAACCCTTTCTGTTTCTTGTGAATATACGTTGAAAAGAATTGGCTCCGATACCATTATCACTTCCTCCATTCCTGTCCTTTTTTATTTATTAGTAAACGGCGCCGTTACTTCCTCTAAACTAGAGAACGTAAGTTTACTAACTGCCTCTTTACCTTTTTAGGTTGCTAAGATTTCTTCAGTTGGTTCGAATGTTACGCATTGATAGACAAGGAGGCTCATGGAAACTTCTTGGCTCTGTGATTTACATTCATAGACAGGCAAGAATGAGTGCTGAGGGTAGTGATTGTAATGTCACTTTTGACACAAATTATTTTTCTATTTAGTTATGTTTGTGAAAGTGTCAATTTTTTGCGAATTGATTGATAAATAAATTAAATTGATATGGTAAAAATTATACCGAATTTCTCGAAAACGAAACTAAATTTTCTCTGGGCCCAAATTATATTTAGTTTGTTATTCCAAATGAAGGCAATAATTTTTATAGTAAAATTGCTAGGCACTTGTCATGTGTGATGCCAGCTTTAACGCAACAAGTTTTTATTCAGTTTTGGCTAGTATATTTTTTTTACCAGTAGGCACTTTTCCCAATAAATAAGTTACAAGTTCAGCTCTTTATTAAGAGGGAAATATCAGAATTTCAACGAATTACTAGTAACAGAAAATGTAGTAAATTCTAAATTATTTTTTTAACAAAATTTCAAACTGTGTTTTAACCTTTCAACTTTCACACATCTCTAATCTTATATTTCTTTTTGTGCTTTACATACTTATCTCATTTACGTTATCTTGATTTGCTTTTCTATATAACCACACCTTTGTTTCTCCTCCTGAAACGTCAGCCCCAAGTTATTGTTCTCGCTACAGTGTAAAATTTACCCTTTTGTTAGGAAGTAAAAGATAATGTTTGGCTTGTAGCATCAGTATTGTCACTTGCAATTAGATTAGTGAATTGAAAAGTTAGCGTCGAGCCCAAAAAATGAAGAGAAATAAAGACTAAAACTCAACTAACCTCTGTTAAAGTCTTATGCTTGAATTGAGGATTTTTTAAAGTTATTTTTATCGTTTTCTTTTGCAGGAACTTCTTACCACTTTATACCTGGGATTCTGTATTTTGGTTTTTGCATCCTTCATTCTGTTTCTTGCTGAAAGAAAACAACCAAAGAGTGGATATGACAGCTTTGCGAAGTCTCTTTGGTGGGGAATTGTAAGTAAGATGAACCTGTTATTGTGTTCATAAAAGCTAGTTTAAATCCTAACTAGCCATGGTGCTGGTTTCTCTAGTGTAAAGCAGATGAGGTTCTTTAACCCATTTCCAGCTACACCGCCCTCAACCGCTATTAGAATACACTACTAAGTTAACAAATTCAATCTTTGTTAAACAAAAAAACATGTTTCGACTTTGGTTTTAAAGCAAACTTTGTAGTTTCTTTAAGTTTGGAATGCCAATGATACAAGAATAAACTGTCATTTCTGCACAAAGTCATTAGTTGAAGTGCGAAAATTGAAAAAAAAAATACCGTTTTGCGTCGTTTTTGAAAATCAACAATGTTTGGCCTTGGATTTTTTGATGATATTTTCATTCCCAGAAAATCACAACAGAATTCAGACTTTTACTGAGATATAGGTTTTTAGCATTTACGGATAGAGCTACAGCCGTTTCTTTGTGCCAATCTTGCCCCAACGTGTTTCCCGCCATTTGCACGACACAAATGCATTCTGGGATACCCCGAAAATTTTGACAAGGACAAACAGCATTTCCTGCACGGAGTTCTGCCAAAATTTTATGCCTATATAGTGTTCCTCAGTCGTCAAAACGTCCAAAAAATGCATTGGCAGTTCAGTGAATTTGCCTCTCTTCGAGCTTCAAAGCCAACTTCTTTTGGCACCTTTGGAAACCCACTGAGTGGAAATATG
>JAOTRI020122662.1:0-12012 GCA_028564885.2 Zoanthus sanctaehelenae
AGGGTCTTCGTTTTATAGATTCACGGGGTCTTTTCATAAAAAAATTAGGGTCTTCGTTTTTCGGTCTTCGATCTTCGGTCTTCGGTCTTCGTTTTGTAGACACCCATACCTGGAGAGGGTTTCCGCGATTTTCAAGCGTTTTTCCTTAACGTCCACTGGCAACCCCTGGACCCCCCTTCCCCCCTCATAAAGTCCAACCGACGTTAAGCGGTGACAAATAGATTTTAGGACGCCCCATAGTCCGGTTTGAAACTAACCGGGTTTGGAATTTTTATAAATTTTGGATGTTAAATTGCAAGATGAAATGTCAACAGTGGCTGAAAGGGTTGTCCCTGCGCACGCGCGCTGCGTCCACGTTGAAAAATTCCAAATTGTTGTGATTTTAAAAATGAACTGCGAGCTCAGGCGCCCTTGCTGAGTTTTGATATGTACATTTTTTTAAGATTATTGAAACTAAAATTAGCCAAATTTTAAGAATATTTTACGAATAATGCTTAATCTCAGATTTTAAAAGAAAATAATTTTGCATGTTTGAAAAACAAAAGAAACATATATACTGATTACATGTACTACAATGGCACTGTAACCCCAAATGCCAAATGGCTGTCACAAATATTCCCGAAAGGCCGAATCTAAAAATATTCGCAAGAAATCTTTTTAGCCGGCCTGAAATTGGCCTAAAATAAAGATACCAGCATCGGTCTAAAAAACTGTGCATGATCAGAACAAAAACCAAAATGAAATATTAGTTTTTTTCGTAAACAGGGGTTAAATTGAAGCCCGGCCCGGCAAATAACTATAAGCTCTCCATATAAACGGAGCCAGTGGTAATGTATTTGAAGTAATTTGATAGTACTAAGTTCAAAAGTGCATTTGATACATGATACAAAGTATTCTACCCCGTCTGTTTTGTTTATAGTTCACATCCAACAAAGCACACTTCATTTTCCAGGTAAGTTCATTTGAAGCTTTTATTTTCTTATATAGAAGTGTGAGCAAAGAAACTTTAATAGATGGAATAAGACTGCGATAAATGTTATATATCATTACAAGTTGCTGTTTATTTTCTTCTAAGTTTTTCAACAATTCAAAAATCATTACCGTTAGAAGATCCGTTAATGATATGACCGGTCTACAGAATCATCCTTTTATTGACACAGTTCTATAATTTATCTTCACAGTCCACTAAAGGACTAACATCCAACAGTCAGTGTTTTGTCTACGTATTTTAGAATATTTATCTCCACGTTATTTTCAACAACCATTGCTTTAAAAGCATCAGCACCTCATAACAAGGTCTAACAACTTAGGTCACATAAAATAATTGGCTAGCTTCCGCACCCGCCGTCATTTTTTATTTTTATCTATAAAATCATGACTTTTTGCGACATTCTTATATAAAGTGTGCGAAAATTGAACTATGAATCATATTTTGAATTAGATAAAAAAAAATTCGAGAATAATCTATACTGCGCAAATAAGAGGCCGATTACATGGAGCTTTTTCAACCCCGGGGTTGAACACAGCCCTGCATGTTAATCGAGCTGAAATTTCACCCCTGGCTTCAATACAAAAGCCTTTTTAAATCAAATGCGCGATTACATGGCAAAATTTTCAACCCAGGGCTGAGTTCAACTCCGGGGTTGGAAAAGCTCCATGTAGTCGGCCCCTTAATCTAGTTTTGGACCTAAAACCAAAAAAAAACGCACCACCCGCACACTTTTTGGCAAATGCTAAGGACGCTAAACAACTTTTTTTATGTGGACTTATAAACAAAATGTGAATGAAGGGTTACACGCTTTTTTACAAGAACAACAAGGCCTCATATTACTGAGCCAAAATTTAAGAACAATCTCGGGCTGGAAGCTCTAAATATCTATGAAAACTTCACTAAAACTTGTAAAATAATTAACTTAGCAACATAATATAATTATAAAACACAAGACGTCTTTCCTAATTTTTCTAAAAAATACAAGGCGCGTAATTTTGCAAAGCCTTGAATTTGCATTGCTAGAAATAACAGAATTAAGAACAATTTGAGGCTGAAATCGCCCACAAAAAATACTGGTTCTTATAAAAGACGTATATTAATTATTATATTTTACAACAACATTTTTATGCAAGTTTAGTGACACTTTTTCGAGTATATTCTTCATACGAGAGCGCCAACGGAACTGCAACAAATAAGACAGAACGGTGAAGATGTGGGGTTCAATTCCCGCCAAGGGCTATATATGTTGTTTTTCTCTTATCTCTTTCATGAGTGGCGTGGCTCGCGGCAATACAATAACTGAATTAAAATATTGAATTTGCCGTGGGCAAATTGAAATTGCCGTGAACAAATTGAAATTGCCGTGAGCAAATTGAAATTGCCGAGAGCAAATTGAAATTGCCGTGAGCAAATTGCAATTGCCGTGAGACTTGTGGGCCACCGTAAGAATTTACTTATAAACACGGAGACTGTGGCGCGATTTATCGAGAACAAGTGATCCAACATGCATCGACTTCGTAGTCTCTAGTTTATCTTATGTTGTGTAATCCTTTGCATTCAGAAGACTTGATTTTATGAAGTAAACTAACCTACCACGCAGTGCCTTTGTTTGTTGCTAACGTTTTCTTAGGATTTGTATTCACTTTTGTAAAACTTAGAAGAAACCCTAGTTTGGAAATGTTATGACTTATGTGATTAATTTGGAATTACCATCGGTACTACATGGAAGCAAAATATTTATAACATGGATTTCATTTCTAGAAAAAGAACTGAAGTTTCTCTTACCCTTCGCAACTAAAGAGGAATTAAATGGCATACAAATACCAAAATGCCTCAGAAATGACAGCTTCAAACATCTGGGAGCAATAATGGGCTGTAATGAAGTCTACATGTTGTAAAACCTTCTAGACTATCCAGCCAAATATCGGACTACAGTCAATACAAGTCCTCAAACACTTTTACATTGTTTATTTCAATGTCCCCTATTTTGCATTTTAACTTTAATTGTGTCTCAATTTTATAGTGGAAGTATTAGTGACAAAGAGATTATAAGTGCTAGTGGTTTTCTAGATAAGTTACAACCGGTAGTGATGCTGTAATGGCTGATACAAGATTTTCAAGCTTTACATAATATTTTATTATTTGCTCCTCTAATCACAGGCCCGTAGCTAGGGGTTTTTTTGGTGGTTCGGGCGAACCCCCCTTTTGCCAGCGAACTCCCTTAGCAAAAATCAAACTTATTGTAATTTATTACAGACTTGCGCGGCATTTTTGCACTGTTTATTACTAGCGTTCGAGCCGTTTCATGATCGTACGACGTGTCTGTAGCCTCATAAGTACTGAATATTAATAAGGCTTGTTGTCTGGGTAATTTGACCAATCGCTTCGCCCCTTAACTCCACCGGAGCCCTTAGGCGGGCACCTGGACCCCATGCCCAGAACCCCCCCTCGAAGTATTCTGGCTACGGGCCTAAATGTGGCCCATCGTATGAAGACTGAATCATTACACAGCTAACATCTTCATTTGCCAACGCTTGGTTCAACCATCCAAACGCAATAAGAAGTTTTTGTTTTGTCAGGCTAATTGTTTAACATATATTATGTGATTACTTACAGATTATCTCTAATCCACTATATTCTATTAAGGATGTCTCTTACTACAAATGCTTCAACTTTTATTAATAAATGCGCAAAAACGCAATAGCTGTATTCAACTCTGTTTAAACATCTGCACATCAATGCCAAACAACAAACATATTCATTTATTGTCCCGATGCCTGCCGATGAGATGCAAAGATTGTGTAAGAAAAAATGCACTTGCTTCAATGCATTAAGCGTTACTAAACCAAATACGCGATTACATGACAATATTTTCATCCTAGAGTTGTAATCAACTCTGGGGTCGCAATTGCAACCCACGAAGCTCAAGCTGGTTTGAAATTTGAGGACCGGGAAGAATCTTAGCCCTGGTCTGAAAATTTTGTTATGAAATCGCGCATTTTAAGGAGGCGGCATGCGGGCTTAGCGGTCAGAGTTAGACAATTGAATGTGGAAGGCCTGGGTTCAAATCCTTAACTCAAACGTCCTCGGTGATTCCAGCGGCAAATTTACCATGCTTTGTAAATAGTCAACTAGTTTGCCTTCTATTGGTTTGGGTTCTTAACTGAGGAAGAGGGAGATTTTAACATGACATTGAAATGCCCCTTCAGGGGAGCTCTGATTAAATATTTATATTTCATTTCATAAGGCTTTTGTCTTATATTGACACCAGGGCTGAAAAAACTCAATATAATCGGCACCTAAGAAGGAAATAAGAAAGAATATTAAACTAAAAAACTCTATACCGAACTTGCCGAATGTATTGCAGGAATACAACAATACAATACAGCAATCGCTTTAAACATCCAAAAAGACAGTTACTCACCTGCAACTGATGTTTATAGTCGGGAAGTATTTGAACAATAGCATACGGGTTACACTGTTTATTCCAGTCCAGTCCACGCGGAGACAGATTAGTGGCCCGGACGAGAGTTACTGTTAGCACTGAGCGACGAATATCGTATTGAACTGTGAAATCAACTTGTCCCAGTTGGTAACCAGCTAACGACTCGTCACTTTGAAATTCATCTTTAGCTGACTGTGAAAGAGAGAAAGTTAATAACAAAATCGTGTTCTTCATTATATTATTACAATAACTACTTATTTACAATTTCTAACTAATCAATTCTTAACGTAAAATATAAGATAACCCGGAGTCTGATATGAATTTTAAAATATTTGAAAAGAGCTAATTAGATATTTGTAAAAACAATTTAAGCCAAGAGAGCTAACAGTAGAGGGGCTATTGCAATCTGAGTTTTTATAATAATTAATGAGCAAAAAAGGATAGCATACATTAGCATATGTTATTGAACTGAAAACTTTAATCATTTCAATCAATCAATCTTTATTCATATTATTACTGTTACAGATACATATAAGTTTATTTATTATCCAACTGCACAAATAACCGTACAAATAACACCATGAGAGTCTCTGGGGCGAGTACAAATATCCACCGTATTGCAGATTTTAAGCGATATTCGTTTTCCAGAAAACTTGTTTTGCCACGTGCGTGGCAGTATTTAGTAAAATTTAGTTCTTTTTTTTTTCACGAGTCATTTGGGCTCGTCAAAATACTACAAGACTCGTAAAAATATCCATCCATACTACATACTAAACTGTCAAATAAGATATATATATTGTAACAAAAGCGATATATAGCAGTAAAATTGAATATTATGCCCATTTAACGTTAATCAGCATATATTTTATCTGTAGTGGTGAGGCAGTAAATAAAAGAAGGCATAGACTTATACTTTAATAATGCCTTAACTAATTAAGATAATAACTTTTTTAATACACTCAGATCTGTTTCTATAGAAACTGAACTAGATATGAGTAAAGCTTCTAATCAGTGATTGGACTCAGAGTTGTATGAAATATTTAAATGTTTTTTTACTGATTACTTTTGAAGCAAGACAATGATTGTTTAGAATTTAGTTAATTGGGAAAAGGATTCCATAACCTTGGACCTGATGAGAAAATTTGAGTTTATTGGTCCTACTGAAGTAGACTTTATAATTATTTGCTTGTCTGGTATTGTAATGATGAGCTTCAAAATTTTTTACTAAACATAGTTTGAAATGTGTCTGGAATACAATTTGAGTGTGCTGAAAACATAAATAAACCTATTTGATATAGATGTATAATATTGTCAAGTGTTAACAAATGGAATTTTTGAAAAAGTGATGTAGCATGAGCATCAGATCGTGATTTAGAGATGATGCGAATTATTCGTTTTTGCAACACATTTAATCGTTTGAGATTAGATTTACAAGCAGAGCCCCAAACAACATTACCATAGTATAGGTAAGGATCAAACCAAAGAGTGATACAACTGTAAAAAAGATGCTTCAGAAATAAAATATTTTGATATAGAAATAATTCCAATAGTTCTAGATATTTTACAAGCAGCAGTGTCAATATGATCTTTCCATGAGAGATGTTGATCAACCATTACCCCTAGAAATTTAATACTTCGTTTACATTCAATTTCTTCATTATTGATTTTTATCATGAGGTTTAAATTATCAATTCTTTTTCGTCTGGTCCTAAAACTAACATATTTAGTTTTTTTCAACTTATAATTGGTTAAATCGAGTGTGCTACGGGAAGTTAGTTCTATTCAATGTAGTTTGCTGCTTGCCACAAATTAATTGACAAATAGTTTATATGATTTTTTGGAGCTGAACGAAGCACTCACCCCATCTTCCGGTATAGTAGTATATAGACTAGGGTCCAAAGTGCCTAAGGGGGTAGCAGACATAGGCGTGGTCGGGGAAAAAGGACCTTCTCCTTTTGATCCAAACCCTGGGGTGATTATGGGGCTCAATGGAGACGTACCGGAACCGTTTCTTCTCAGCAGTAATGGTTGCACACGAACTTGTTTGACTGCTCCTTCGAAATACAGATAGGATATTTGAGTTAGAACAATGCAATATTTCTATTCGCTGCAAAACATTTTTTAAACGTTTACTTATTTAACCATAAAAAAGCTTTTCGTCTCGGAAACAAAGACATGATTATTGAATGGTATAATAAAATGAATGACGAAGAATGACGGCGCCAGGTTTAGCCTGGTTGGTAAGGTGCCAGTCTATCATGCGAGAGACTCACGTTCGATTCCCTTCCCTGCTGGACCTACCTTTGCTCTAACATCTGAAAAATTGATAAAATTTTACGTCTTCTCGGATAAGAGAAGTGGTAAAGATGGTATCCCCAATTAATTGAACTTTTTGAAGAATTGACGAATAAACTGAAGTTATCATCACCCTTATCCTTATTATTATCGCCAAAAAATTTTTATTTTTCTCGACCCCTTGCTGGATTCTTATATCATTCTTATAATCTTGCAGATTACTGGTTTGAAACAGAACTACTTCACCCAGTTTACTCTCCATACCTGAATAAGCCGAGTGCGGCATCTTTAGAGTAGCTTCCAATCTTTTAGGCTTGGGTGATTTGGAGACATTCTGCGTTGCTGGACGAGTTTCACTGAAAGAAGTCCCAAGGTCGGCAGATTTTCTCTGTCTGTTCTCCTTCCTAATGATTTTTGTCTTGTAAATCATGTAACCGACGTAGACCAGTGCACAGATCAAAACCACGCCGATCACCACAAACGCCGCGACCCACTCCGCTGGGGACATTCTTACTTTCAACTACACTGTATATCTAGAAGAATGATTCGTTCACTTTTTAATATAATAATTCACTTAACTTTTATAAAACGTGGAGTATTAAACTGTACTGCAGTACTATGAAGCGGACAAAGTTATTTGAAGGTTAGTACAAGATTTTAAAAAAAATGCATGAGTTTTTAGCAGTTTCTTTGCAGGATTATTATTCTCAATTGCACAATGCACAATTTCTATTTTTTCTTCTGGGTCGCAGGAATTAAAAGTCGAGAGCGGTTGTATTGTCGTACTCCCATACTCGTGGTCGCTCAGAAATCGAAATATGAAATGAATGATTTTTCATACGCGGACTGCATCGAAAACAAATATAGATAATGAAGAAATTCTTACGTAACTTAAAGAGAAGTTTAGTCACGCACGATATGCTACATTAGTGTGTCACTATGGCGTCACGCTACACTGAGAGAGTTTCCTCGGAATGCAGGAACTCTCGTTGAAATTCTGCTGTCTGCTTTCTTTGAATAATAATTGTAGTTTTAACGTTATTCGAAATCAATCAATAACAGTGTTAAAATATGATCAGAGTAGATTCGGCAAAAAATATTATTTATTATTTGACTTGTGACTGACTCAAAATTAGCCGGCAAACATTGATGTACAACAAGGAAAAGTTTCCAGTTGAATGACCTTTTTTTCCGTTCACGTGAAAAAAAATCATTTCACTTTCGAAAATAAGAACAAGGTTTCGAAAATAAAGACAACAACAGCAATAAAATACTTGATTAGTGATAATTATAGTTTATACTGTACAGTAATGACAAATATTAAAAAACGTTCGAGCTATCAGCTTTCCATTTGGTTCTAGTCAGACTTGAAAGATAAATAAATACATTATTAACGGACCAAATTTGTTGAAGATAATAAATTTTGCAACAATACCCGTTGTACTTGTACACTAAACTTCACTGAATATGCAGAGAGAACCTCGTTCAGTAACATTTTAACGATCTTAGATTTCTCGGTGCCAAAATAATCAGTTTTGAATCGTTGATTACAAGTTTTTTGGTTACTGAAGCTGTACAATTCAGTTTTACTTACGAATTTTGTTCAGCCACAATTCAAAGAAAAATTTGACAACAATACGGCAATAATGTCAATATTTTAGGTCAGTTTGATGTGCCATGCTGCTGTTTTGGCCAATTAGTGATTTATCCGTCCCTATCTACCACTACCGGATCTCAACAGTTGCATTTAAATGTATTAGTTAGTCACCTATTTTAGTCTTCAAAAGAACAATTACTTCAAATACTTCAACATGCAGCAATAGGAGAGGCGATTTCGGGGCCGTTGAAATTGACACCTTTGGAATAAAATTTTCATCGTTTTAGCGCCAAATCCAACGGTGTCTGAGAGATCTTTTCTTTCGAACTTTTATCAACTTAGCTTAAACTTTTACCCTTGATAAATTAACTAAGTACTTACCAAAAAGTCCAAAAAATAATCGTCGTTTTCTAATAGCGTTTCTCAAAGTTGAAAGCCACCAAATTAACTTTTAAGATTGTCATTGCGGGCTATTTCCCGCGCTAAACCCAAACAAAATGGCCTTTTGGCGATCATTGCCTCCGTTCAGTCTCAGCCAAGTAAAGTCAATATTTCACTGATGTCTTCGTCATCTAAACCGTACAATGTATAAACAGCTCTATCAATAATTTACACGCTTGAGAGACATATTTGTAACGTTAACTTCAAATTTTATATTCGACCGTTGGTTTTGGTCGAGCAAATTTTAAAATGTTATTAAAGCTGTAAATTTTTAATGTTCGACCTTATGACCTCACATGGTTTTAATCTTTCAACACAAATTGAGATTTTTTCATCTCAAGTTCCCAAACTTTGTTGTTTTTTTAAGTCTAAAGATTTTTAAAAAAGCCTGAATGTCACTGCATTTTATAAATGTTTACCTGTTTGGTAATGTATTCAGTTCTACTTACTAGTATTGCTATTGAAAATAAAAGTAAATGTAAAAACTAAATGAATACAAAAAATGACAGCGTTCGTAAAATGCATTTAAATTGAGAATTAGATTTGCTTATAAAACATTTGAGTAACTTCTAGCGCCAGGCTCTACTAAAAAAATTGGGTAGGTATAAACAAAACTTGCTGTTTTCTTATTTCCTTTTTATGACCTGACAGTTAAAGCAAGACCTCTCAGACCTACCTGATAATTGTTTTCCTTCCTAGTTCAGACGAATGTTTTAAAAGGAGACTCCAGGGAAGGGGAAGAGAGTTGAACTGAACAGAGCCACATATATATTCAAAGTCATCTATTTAATGTTTCTTTTAGTATTGCCTTTATTCCTCTTGCCTTACGTGAAGGATTCTAGAATGTACTATGTAATAATATCCAATGCGCTATTTTATCACAAAAAAACTAAGTACTACTACACATTGAAATAATGACTTGTAGTTGTATGACAACGTTGTCACTTGATACTGTCAGTGTCACCAAACTTCTGATGATGTTCTTTGTCTATTTGTCAAGTCTATGTATTGCTCTCAATTTTTCTTTTTTCTATCAAATATTATACTTCATACTGAAAAAACTGTTGATCGAATTCATGATTGACGACCTTTGGAAGATTGCAGGCGAGACCACGTTTTTGCACCAGGCCGAGGCATTGAAGACCAGATATTTGTCATAAGTTCAAGAACTGGATCTGTTTTGAGCGAGCATTGTGGCGTATTATCCGGGCTCTAACGTAACGGACATTTTGGCGGGCTCTAATATATTACATTACAGCTATAACAATTTTTTGTTCCCATGGCAACCCACTGTTTTTCAGTCTCCTCTAGCCCGATTTCAATATTTTAGCAATTTTCAACTGGGAAAAACATTAAACAAGACCATGAACTCAACCTACGGTATCTATATACTTGCTGGATCATGCAGATAAGGTACAGTTATCAATGTACCATGCCAGAAAAGATCAGTAAAGCTATTTATATCGTGGAGGTCTGGAACCTAGCATGTTGCTATGGTAACAATTTGTAAAGTTTATATTGCAGAGCAGTTCAGATGAAATCTTACAATAAAAATCAAACATGTTTGTTACAAATTGACTGAGATATTCTTGTTTATCATATTTGATCAAAATTCGGTTGAGTATACGACGTCATAACTTGGCTAATTTGCATATTTTAATTTGAATATCTCTGGGACGGAAAGGGATATTCGAAAACAGTAAAGAACATTTTTACTCTTTTAGAAATTTCTGGTCTATGTTTTGAAATGGCTTAGATTTGAGTGATGCGATTCTCATCATAGTAGCACTTTAAGTGCCAGGATTAACATATCAAAAACCAAAAAGTCTACAGGTCAGTCTTGTAAATGTGCATTGGTCTTCAAATTCTTGGCAGGACCACCTCGACACTTAAAACAGAGAACTAAAATGGTTTTTTTCTTTCTTATACTCAAAGTGGTTTTACTTGTTTTAAGAAGCTTCTGGAACTGATATATTAGGCCCTCAATACATATTCATTACCCCCCCCACCCCCCTTCCCCTGAGCAACTCGACCTGCAGGCACAAGAGACTCGGTCTTACCAGCAGCACCCAAGCAGCCGTCCGCCATTATGAATTCGGTGTATGGATTGAATAATCACATCTCTTCATATGTTCTTTCGATCTGCTATCAGATGCCTTTCATTTTACTTAGTCTCGAGATGTTATTACTATCGGGAAATAGCTGCCTTCTTATTGAAAATACACTCTCGCAGCGTTTGAATGAGGGATTGTGAGCACATTGCGGCTTTTAACGATTCAAAATTAAAATATAGAGGCTCCTATCCCAACATTAACTAAAAGCGACATTCAGTCTCAATCACGAAGCAGCGAAGAAATTATCTCATCATTAATGTTTCAAAACTAGCGATCGCGAAATACGTACCAATTAAAAGGGTGTCTTTGTTAAGGCTTGGTATCTCCGACGACGTACTAACGTCCGAAACTTCAGTAAATTTTCTCTCTTTTTTATACGGTGTTTATATTACATATTTACTGCAAAAAAATTGTTTCTACAGAACGTAATTTAGCCTTTTTTTAGGCAATTTTCTTTGTGTCTCGAATAACCAAGTGCGGAATAGCCTAGCAACTCTGCAATTTTTGAAATTATCTGTAGCTCCAAGCTGCCATATTGACTGAGACACGTCGCGACACCAACAAACAGGAAGTCGAAGCTTGGAAGTACAAAAACAAGAAATTGGAGCGAAATCTCGCTCACATCAGTACACTGCTTGTTTCAGTTCCACATGAGTGTAAACGGTAGCGAATTATCGGAGACATTTATTTCTAAAACAAATGTTCCTTTATTTAACAATTTTTTTTTACTTTGTTCTGAATTTGTTGTTGATTATTATTTCAAAATGCGGGAGACTTTCTGTAAAATGCGGGAGAGCGAAAGAGCAACCAAAAAGGCGTAAGTCTCCCGCAAATTGCAGGAGAGTTGACAGCTCTTGTTTCACGCAGCCTCTCATTTCTTAATCTTAGAAAACCTAATTCAAGGCTCGATTTATAATTAACTAAAATCGATACACTATTTATAATCGTCAAAAGCCACTGAAAAAGCATTCACTTTAATATATATATATATAAGAAAAGTTGACAAAGCCGACAAACAACGATTGCGAAAATAGATTTTGCGAACTATATTTTCGCGATCGTTGTTTGTCAACTTTTCATATATATATATATATATATGAAGTTATAGAATATATATATATGAAGTTAT
>JAOTRI020122673.1:0-22501 GCA_028564885.2 Zoanthus sanctaehelenae
AGCCGTCGAGCGATTAAACATTAGCCTCTGGCTAGGAAGAATGGGCAACCACTTCCTTCACAATTGACGTTAAATAATAAAAGTATTTATTATTTATTTATTATTATTTACTTAGACCCCTGCCCCTGGTTATTCATTATTGTCATCATTGACGTAGCAAGTTCACTGGTTTATGGCAACATGTTAATGACGTTTAAAAAGTTATAAAATTAATGAAAACTAAAAAACTAATATTTTTCGTTTATTACCCTATTTTGTGCAAATTAAAATTAAAATATAATCATGGTTAAAGTAAAAAATCTGTTTCTGTTTAGAACTGGGAGTCACTCTTGGCATTGGTCTTAGTCCAGTGTGCCCCTTAAACAATCAGAGAACCGGAGTCTTTGTGCAATGTTTGTTAGAGGACTCTTCTGCTGCCAAAGATGGAAGATTAAGGTTAGTGTTCTAGTGTCAGTGATTTATTTGTGATCTAGTTCTTACTTTGTTCCTAAAAACGTTTCTCATTTTGTAGGCAAGGAGATCAGGTAATAGAGGTAAATGGCCAGCCTCTTTCAGGAATGGATTCTGATGGTGTGAACAAGTTGCTTGAAAGTTTGCCTTCCGGCAGTGACGTGCAGCTCAAGATAGTAAAAACCCACATCTCAGGGCAATTATCCACCTGTGTTATTGACTCTCATGAAGACAGCAATAAACAGAACCTGTCTCAACATAGAGTGGAGGAAGGCCAAAGGGAAGATGACTTGGCTTCAAGTCTGTCAGGAGCTTCATTCGCTAGTGATGAAATAGGTGAGGGCTACAAAGGTCAAGGTTTTCATAAACTTTTGAAAGGCGTGCCTTAACTATAATAGACCTGTAGGCACTTGTTTGTTAGCCAGGTGGTGTTATGGTATATACCTTAGAGGTTATATAAAAGGGTTTTCATTAACTTTTGAAGTACAAAGGCTTCTTAACCAGAGTAGGTAGGCACTTAATTGTTAGCCTGGAGTTCTGAAGCTATATAAACAGGGGCCGGTTTCTCAAAACCCGATTAGCGTTAATCCACGATTAATTTTTAATTCATGTTTCTGTTTTCTACCTTCAGTCTATAGCTTGTGCTGGTCTGGAATTTCGGATTTAACAAGTTTCTTTGTTGGTAAAACCGAGGATAATTTTGTAAGCAACACAAAGCTTTACTTATGAAACAAATAGGTTTTTAATTTTGTGTTAATCCAGGATTAAGTTAATGGTAGTTTTGTGGACCTGGGTCCTGTTCATTAGGGGTTATATATAGTGTGCAGGGTTAGTGGTGGGTGGAAGCTGGGTGGTGGGTAAAGAAAGGCTCTCTTTATGAAATTAAAATTTTAATTTGCAGTTAGTTTTACTATCTGTTCGTTTGTCAATATTAATTGTCCGATTCTTTATCTCTGAAAACATCTTTTACCTTAGTTACAGCAACTATACAAATAAGTTGATCAAAGTAGATATGAGCAGTAAAGAGCGCCTGACAAGCAGCTAATGATTTATTCAACTCAAAGTTGAAACTGAAATGTTAAGCTGATGAGTATTAAAAAACTATCCTTCTTGTTAGCCCATTTAACCATTCAGTCTACAATGATTGAATTACATGTATTGATCATGTGATTGGGGTTTTATACAGTAAGAACAACAGATTTAACTTTTTAAGTCTAGAATGATTGAATCACATGTATCATTCAGGTGATTTTGGTTTTATACGGTAAGAACAAATTTACAATGGAGTTTAAAAGGGTTTTGATGTTGGTTTTTTTTAAATATTTGTCAGCTTGAATAAAATTTGGTGGAACCTCCATATCAAAACTGAAAATTTTCAGCGTCTGTCAATATTCCAGAAAGTGTTGCTGACTTAATTAATTAATATATTCTTAGGAGCCATAAAATCGAATTGTTCTTGTTCACTTTAATTGTTGTTGTTATTATGTAGTATATGTATCTCATGCAATCCCACTTTCGCTTTTAAACAAAACAGATAATCGCTCTGTCAAATCAAGTCTATCTTCATCAAGTGATCTTTCACTTCCTGCTGCACCTGTAGATGTTCCCAGACGAAAAATGGTGAGTCCGCGTGAAGTAGAATTTCAGAGTTTGTGAACTATGTGTAAGATTCCATACATGTATTACTTTTATTCCCTTATAAAGACAGAAACAATTCCCAATCAAACGCAAATTTGCTTTTTCTAATTTTGAGCTGCTTGTTTTTCCAGGAACAGCTACTTGCAGAAACCAGAAGTATTGCATCAGGTAAACGTTAATTATACATATTATAAGCTATGCTTTGTTGAATTAACTTTGAAGGAATAACTTGAATTTGATATGGTTTTATTTAGCTCAGTTCCCACAGTTGCAGTTACTAGTGAGCCCTACCTTTAGTATTTATATAAAATACTGTAAGTTGAATTAAAATGTTATGTTAGTCTCAGATATTACAAAAACAATAACTAAATTTAATTGATAGATTTAATAACAATTAAGAAAATAAAAATTATATATTAAAGTGTCTATGAAGCAAAAAAATGTTTTTACATCTAAAAAGACCAATTCAAAAGTATTAAATTCAGAAAGTTTCAAAAACTTTTGGATAAAATGCCTCTGAGATATAACCACCAGATTTGCATGTTATGAGCTAACGACTGGCTAGCTCATTATACACTCATGGTTACAAGATTTTCGTTTCGGTAACGTACCTTGGTTTGCAAACAAGGCGACATGATAGAAAATAGCAAGTTTATCTCACTCATATTTCAGCACTGATCATCTGCATGGAATTCAAACTCAAGATGTTACAAGAAAAGAAATTTACCTTTATTTAGAATTCGTTTCGTCAGGCTTAAACTGTACTTAACTTGAAGAAATATGTTTTTTTTATTAATGTCTCTCATATTCTCCGTGTTGAAGCAAATGTAATGATGCGTGACATTATCTAATTTGCATCTTAATAGCTATCCACAGAAATCGCATCTTCACAGACTTTATAAATTAAAACATTCTATTTAACGTCAGTTGCAAAGTGGCTGCCCATTCTTCCTAACCAGAGGCTAATGTTTAATCGCTTGACAGATCAGATTTTGTTGTGAAATCAATTTTGCAGAAGGAGGAAAACTGAAAAACAGTACCCGGAGAGAAACAGTTAGAGTCAGTTTGAGATCGACAAATCTCAGCCCATATGCTGGGCCCAGGATTTGATGCTGGTGGGAGGCACGACTGATGACCACTATGTGAACCTGATTTCCCCACATTGCATCTTTTTCCACTTTTTTTTACCTGTCTGAAATCTTGTGTGTTAATCTTCCATATTATGGTCTTTTCCGACAACCCAAAACAATTTTCATTTCATAGACACTTTAAGAGTCAAAATTTTATGATATTTTTTACGCAAATCTCATCATCTTTGTCCACTTGCTATCTTTGTAAGATTGCTAACAATGATGTGAGCAAGCAATTAAGTTAATTGTTCAAGCCGGTACACAGACATTTTCTGGAGGAGGGGGGGGGAAGGATTTACAACCAACTTTCATGCCGCTGCATTTTTAGCCTGCACCTCCTCCCCACCTGCTTATGGGACTGATGTGACAGATTATTGGTGATTAGAATTCTTAATTGTCCCAACAACTCTTTCTTTTCTCTTGATACTTTGCTTTGTTTTCGACTGTTCTTCTACATGAAGGATAAATTTTACACCATACTGAAAATATTTTCTACTGACGTTTTGGGTCCTTCATCGTAGTGAAACCAAAGGCTTTCATTTCAGCGAAGGACTCCAGTCAAAAACGTTGGCACAAAATTCTTTCACTACAGCGTAAAGTTTAATCTTTTTTATAACAGTTTCTATAGAAACATTGACGCAGTATTCATTTATGACTTTTATTGTCCTTTCTAAATGATACCAGTGTTACAAATGTTTTAGTAGTTATTGTTTGTATTCATAGTGCTACTATCTTGTTATTAACCATGTTTTGGTGTTAGATGTGACAAGTGAAGAATCCGATGGAGTTGTTGAATTTGTCACCATCAGAAAAGACGCTTCTGGTAAATCTCTATTAATATTATTTTATGATATTACTGGTATTATTAAAAGTATTAACTACTGTATTAGTTAACTATTGACATTATTTTTATTATCAATATTATTATATAGTTTAACAATGCAACTGAGTAATACAAGGTTGGAGTTGGCTTAACTATTTTTGTTTAATTATGTAATAACTTTAATTATATAGATTAGAGTTTTTAGATAATGCAGGCTTTATATATAATTATTGTTCTCATATTTGAGTTGCATACTACAGGGGTGTCAAAACATTTTTCAATCAGTCGTTTCATTAAAGGTTCATCCTAAGCATTTTTGTATTTGTAATCGAACCTTAACAAGTTCATTATAATATTTAATTTGCTCGAGTGTGTTTTAAAAAGCATCAAAATTGCGTGAGCCCGTTACTTGTAGATCATATACATGAAAAAATTATAAGAAAGTGCCGGAGAAAAAGCAAAACATGACAGTGACAATCTGACAGTTTACGATAAACTGCAGTTTACTATGAAAATCACTTGAATTTCGTAAATTTTAAGATTTGTAATTTGTGAGAATCGTCTTTTGGAAATATTTTTTTAGCCACGAAAAGACAGACAAGTGTTATCGAAAGAGTTCATTTAAAAAAACATTTCCTATTGCGGAGTTCGCTGGCAAGAGACGTGTTGGAAAACACGAAATTGAAAGTTCTGAACATTTTTACATCAATCTTCATTATAATTATAAACAAAGCATTTCACACAGTCATCCATACGGAGTTACTCTTGCAGGTATTTTCATTCTTTGCGCTTTGTTTTATATTCGTTATTGTTTAATTGAATCGCCAAAACTGAAAACGCCATTATGTTTGTTTTCAATATTTTTTTGAAAATCTGTCCCTTGTTGTCATAGAAACTTCTGTATTTTGATTGGCTTATTAGCTTTCCATTTTTAATTATCCAATCAGATTTAAATGTTTGAGATTGTAATTGTACGAAATTACAAATTTCTGCACAGAATTACAAATTTTTGCTCAGAATTACAAAGTAATTACACTGCTCTTGGTCAATCAGAATCAAGTACTTTTTCATGTATATGATTACTTTTAATAATTTCGCTGTGTGTACTTGTAATGAAAGCCATCATCCGTAACACTGAATCAGTTCAGTTATAGCAGGTGTTACTTGTGATTTCCTTTAATTGACAGTCCTGTACTATATTTTAAGTGTGGATTGTAATTTTTCAGTGAGCTTTAATTTTAAAAATATGTGTTTCTAGATAATATTCATTTAATGTTCAAAATAAGCAAGGATTTTTTTTATTTTTCACAGGTGAACTAGGAATGGGGGTGACAATTGATAAATTGCGTGCCAGTACTGTGGTAAAAGGAGTCTTTGTAAAGAGCGTGAGTTTAGGAGGTGCCGCTAACAAAGCCGAGAGTCCAAGTGGTGGATTGCGTCCCGGTGACGAGGTTTTATCTGTGAACGGGGAGGCTTTAAAGGGCTTAGACCAAGACGACGTGATCAAAATCTTAAAAGACATCCCTGCCATTTCCATGCTTCAAGTTTTAAGAGCAGAACAAGAGTTTGAAACCAATGAAAAATTCAAATCAGCATCCAGGAGTTTGCAAACAAGGGAAGAGTTTAAAAAGAAAACACAAGGCAATGATAATTGTTCTGAATATGCGATATCTCAAAGAGATCCAGCTTGTTGTGAAGTTCCTGATGGCTGTACTGAATTGGTTATTACTCTGTCCAAACCTCCTAATGCTGCACTGGGTTTGTCACTTATACCAAGTTTTGGCCGAATGAAAGGTTACTTTCAGGTAATGTATTGTCTTTTCAATAAATAGATTAAGACGTTTTAGTTTCAAGATCCTTGTTTATGATTTTAAAAACTACAAAAGCGTAATGGCAAATTCCAAATAGCCAATTGTAGTCCTATAATTTATCTTTTTCTAAATATTGTTACAGAACAAAATTAGTTATAATAGTGTTTGAAAATATATAAAAACTAAAGAAAATTTCTTAATTTGTTACACAGTGGACCTCTACTGCTGGGCAGTACCATACAATTGGCTACCAAGGCTCCACTATTTTTCAAATTTTCAACCTGGAATTCCAAAAGCTCTAGTCCCAGTTCTTCAAAGATTGATCAGTAATCTTTTCCTTAACCTATGTCATAATTAGACACCAGTCCTCTACTCAATGCTCGTCACCATACGTTTTTGATATGCATTACTAAAAGTTGGATCTTTTAATTTCACTTTAGTCTTATCTGTTACGAATGTGCCCGCCCGACGTGCTTGAATGCTTGCGATAGCAAAACACTTCTCTGATTCGTTATAATTGCAGCTGTAATTAAAAACTAAATACGACCACTGAACTCTTGATTAAAAGATAACTTATGGGTAAATCATGGTTAAGGGCTGGCTTGCTTTTACATTCTCACAGCCAGAGGCTCAATCGCAAATGACGAAGCTCAACGAGGTTAAACCGAAGAAACTATAGATCACTTTCATAAATGGTGGCTGATTTAGTATTCTTTTGTCTTTATTCAAATTTGCCTGGCTAGCCTCGTTTGGGTAAAAATATTCTTTTGTATTGTTCACTCAAAGACGAGGCCAGTCAGGCAATTTTGAATAAAGACAAAAGAATACTAAAATAGCCACCATTTATGAAAGTGGTCCATGGTCTATGGTCTATGCTGCCCTCTTGGAGCTTGACCCAAGAACACGGTCCGTACATGACCTCAAAGCACAGCACCACAGCCCAATTTTATAAGCTGGAAGTCGATTTTGATTATAAGGAAGAAAAACTAGATTACTCACAAAAAAACCCTTGGTGTCAGATTGAGATTGACAAATCCTAGCCCATATGCAGAAAAAGGGAGTTAATCCCAAGTTGTAGTGGTTGGAGACGCTTCTGATAACTGCTATGCCAACCTGACTTCCCCATAATTGGAAGGTAATAATAATAGTTCTATTCGTAATTTTTTGTTATCTGTTCCAGGTTCGGCGAATATTACCTGGAAGTGTATGTGAACGAGACGAAAGACTGAAACCTGGGGACAGGCTAGTATCAGTAAATGGGGAGCCCTTAAAAGGCGTGACACACTCGAGGGCTTTACAGATTCTTAAGAAACCTACTGACCAGATTACGTTTGTTATTCTGAGAGAAATCAAGGAAGCAGAGTCTATATCTTCAAAGTTTTCAAGGGTTAGAAGAAAAAGTGATGATAGCAGTAGCAGTGAAAATGAAAAGAAAAGTGACAGATTCAAAGATTCTTTATTGAATGGCAAATTTAGAACTGGCAAGCTTGCATCGTTTTTAAGTAACAGTAATAGAATTGTGCAAAAGGTTCGCGGGGGATATTCTGGCAACGATGTCATACAATGTACAGTGAACCCAAAAGATAAGGAAGCGTGCAATGATGAATTAAAAAGTCCAATGCTGCAGGTAGAGCAGTTAGGGCTAGATCTTGAGTCAGGTCATAAATCACTCCCATCATTACAGTCAGATGATCATGATGATAAGGCAATGAGAGGGAATAGCCCGTCCCAACTCCCCTTCAAACCTTTTTCTACTCCAGCACCAATCCCAATACCACTTTCAAACGAGGCTAGCATTGAAACTATAGATCCTGAACCAGATATTTTGCCAGATTCCATACAAATAGATTCACTGCCTTTATACCCAGTGGATATTGTGAACATAAGTGATCCAGACTTGAAGGAACCAGACTTAATGCAAGTGTCAACCGTTTGCGCACCCTTCATCCATATGGACGGATCTAGTACTGAGGTAAACTGTGAAAATGTGTTATCCCGGGATGGCAACATATCAGAATCATATACAGAATTGGAGATTGAAGTCCCACCTTTACCACCTACTGCACCCCCACCCCCACCCCCTATGGATTCTTCAGAGAGTGACGTAGATTATGATAATCTTAGTTCACCAGTGAGTCCTAGTGTGCTAGGAATAAGCAACCATTATCAACAGTCTCATCAAAATTGTATTGAAGATACATCAAGTGAAGAGCCCTGTTCTCTTTCTTTTGTTCCTTCTGATGGGTGTACAAATACAAAAAGTGAATCTCAGTTATGCCATGAAAACAGCAACAGCTTGTCAACATTAGATAAAACAGATAATGCTTTTCAGGCTTCGAAGCTACCAGTATCAATCAAAGAAATGGAACCACCGTTTTCCAAACTAAGAGTGGATGCTAGATTATCACCTACTGCTAATAGAGACGATTTGGAAATCCAAACTATCATTACCGATTCTCTTGAATCCGATCAAAAGACGAAACAGTGTTTTTCTGCTGCTGTTGAAAACAGAGATGGAGATCTTCAGTTTGAAGATTTCCCTGAAGGAGACCAAAAGAAATTACTTGAAACTGACAAATTTGTACAGGGCATGCGCTCAGATACTGTTCCTTTTGTGATAGAACTTGAAAAGCGTTTTCGAAATCTTGGAATGAAGGTGGAAAGTAACAAAGAGGGAAATTTTTTGGTGTCAAAAATCTCACCATTAGGAATGATTGGCAAGGACGGGAATGTAAGGTGAGTTATAGGTAGTACAGAGCTTGTTCAAGACTTTGTATATCATCGTACATATGTATGTCACATTGCTAATGAAGCTGCTAAGAGTGGAGTCTGATACTGTAACCAAGACATGTCATTATGCAAATGGTCGCTTACGGGAATTTCATACTTTGAGCATGACAAATAACAATCACGTCGTATTAACTATAATCAAAGAATATAAAATTATGTACTATAATAACTCTCTCATCTAAAAGTTATGGGAGGGCCGATTTTTTGCCAAAACATAACAGTAGGAAAAAAATACTTGTTTGGGGATCCAAAATCTTAAAATTTCTTTAGAATACCTCCTGACCCTCTTAATGATTACCTCCTGACCCTCTTAATGATTACCTCCTGACCCTTTTAATGATTCGGGGGGGGGGCATAAGCCTCTTATAAACTTTATAACCGCCTACTCTTTGTCCATGGCTACCTTCTCAATAACGCAATGAAGCCCTGTGAGTCCCGACTACTCAAAATGAGTGTACTGATCACAGTTTATTGGTGTGCCAGCTCGACTCACAAGGTATATTTCTTGCATGGTTGTATTGTGAGGAGAAGAGTGGCCTGAAACAAAAGGTAGCCCAATGAACGCTTCTAGAGCGTCTTGTTTCCAATTTTTTTTTGTTTGGCCAAAAGAAAAAATGTCACTGACATAGCGAAACCCAATTGTAGATTTGAGTTATCAAACCTCTTCCCATAAAAAAATAATTTTTTAATAAATAAATGAATGAATGAATGAATGAGTGAAAAAATTAATAAATATGTAATGATAACTACTCTAAAGGGGCATTTCTGTATCATGTTGAAATCATCCCGCTCCCATTTAAAAATCCCAACTGAAAGGAGGCAAACCTTTTGGCTATTTAGAAAGCGTAGTGAGTTTGCCCCTAATATCAACGAGTACTGGTCGGGGAGTCTAACTCAATTCAAATTTTCAACTCGGACCACCGAGCTACGTTGGAGATATTTATATGTTAGAAATATGTTTTGAAATAGGTATTTATTAGATAATTAGAGATATTTATATGTTAGAAATATGTTTTGAAATAGGTATTTATGGTTTGATTTTAGAGTTGGAGATATCTTATTGTCCCTCAATGATACATACGTCACGAACAAAACATCAACTGAAGTCCAGCAACTCATAGATAACTGTCCCCCAGGAGAAGTGAAATTGGTTTTTCAGCCAGGATCATTGCCGAGTAAGGTGGAAAAGGGTAGTACCAATTCTTTTATATATTCAGTATCCGCTTTCTCGAGTGCTGGCCCAAGTTTATTGCCTGGCACAACTGAAACTGAAAAAGATTGTATAATCTCTACGCAAACTTCATGTTCAACGTCTGAGGATTTAAGTGAGGACAGCGAGGACAGTGATAGTGAATCGTTATCATCGTACAACTTAAGTCTTGTTAGTGATCCACCACCTCCAGTGCCAATAAAGTTGGATGGTTTTGTTGATTCCTTAGCAAATAAAACAGTTGAAAACTCCAGGAATTCTAACGTAATAAATACGCAGCCAGCCCCGTCTCCACCATCTTTTAGGCTCTTCTCCAAAACAAAGCAACTTTTAGGAATGAAAGCTCAGTCGTCTGCATATGTGAAAGAAGATTGTGATATGCATGGTGTTTATGCTAGTTCTTCGCCGCCAAGTATTTCTCATTCTGGTGAAAAACAAATGACGGGTGTACATGTTGAGAATGATAAGAGAGAGGAGATCTTATCTCCACCAAGTTTATTTGGTGACGATGTTGAAAGCCTTCCACCTGCTCCACCGCCCCCTTCCCTCATATTACCTCAATATGCTGGCAAAGTAGCAGACAATATTGGTGCATCAACGGAAATAGCCGATAGTGACTCATCAGTGACTGAAGATTTTGTTTCTCCACCCAGTTGTTTTAATGATAATGTCGACGATACTGCTTTTTACAAAGTGTCAAATGAAAAGCAGTCATTGCAATCATCACTAAAGAAGGTATTTCCAAGCCCACCTTCAGTACGTCAAGATAGAATCGAAAATAATGGATTGAATTTCATGGCTAGCTTACCACCAGCTCCACTCCGTTTAAAGGAAGAAAACAAACCCCTATTTAAATCTATTTCACAGTCATCCAATGATCTTAACCAAGACAATGATTTGTTATCTATGATGTCGGCCGAAGATGATATGGAAAGTCTTCCTCCAGCACCACCTCCACCCAAACCAAAACGCATATTCCAAGGTGAATTTCCAAAGGATTATTCTACAGAGCATGACCAATGTCAACCTCTTTTAGTAAAAGCTGTAAAGGAAGATAATGTTGATGATGTAACAAGCTTACCGCATGACACTCCAGCTTCAAGACCAAAGCAGATTGATTCTGTTGATCATCAAGCGTTTGTGCAAACTGAAAAAAAGCATAACGTGTCGGTACAAAGATGTGTGGTACCTCCACCTAAACCTCCGCGAGCAAATAAAGAAAACCAGTCCGAGGTATCAGAGGCAACTACGATGAATTCATCAGCAGAGAAGATTGGAGAAACTCCCCCACCCCTTACCCCAGCTATTGATGAAGTTACCCACTCCAAAGAAGTAGTAGAAAGTGAATTGGCCGTAATTGATGAAATAATGGTACTTGAAAAGTTAGAAGCAATAGAAAGATTTCCGGCAAAGGTTGAGGCAAATGACATCGCTGTTAAATCTCCAGCAACAGTTTCAAAGCCACACCAAGAGTCGACTGATGATGAGGATGAAAATTCCATAGATGCATTGGAAGCTTTCTTAGAGTATGAGCGAGAAGAATCGCCATGGGCGTTTTTGGATGAGGAAGATACCAGCTCAAGTAAATCAGATGGTTTATCCTCGCTGACAAAATCTGACATTCAACTAGTCAAGCAAGACGTTGAGTCTCCAGACCTTGACTATAATTTGATACAAAATGAAAGTCACCTGGATATAGGAACCCCTTTGTCTTCATTGGTGTCTACCAAAGGTAGCAGCTTGCAGCTTTGTACGAAAGATGATACAGTGCAATCAAAAAAGCGCACCCCACCTCCAAGGCCACCGCCATATGCGTCCAGATACAGAGCTCAATCTGTTAATACAGACATGAAATCTTTGTCACTGGTATCTTCCACATCAAAGCTAAAGACTGAAAACAATGTAGGCCATCTTTCCAATGTAAAGAAAGACAGTTCTAAAGAAAGCTCAAAATTTTCGTATCCAGGTAACACCACATTGTCTTCATCATATACAAAAGCAGAACCGCGATCTTGGAAAAAGTTTTTGCTTAGGTCTAAACATCGTTCAAAATCAGAAGAAAGGCCATCTAGAACGGAGAAGAAAAACTTTAGAAGTCTGTTAAAAGTGAAAAGTAGCAAAAAGCAAAAGGACACAAAGCTGTCTACATCTGGTGGAAACAAAACTGTTTCTAAACCTTTACCCTCGTTAAATCCCCCTATTAATCGTGAAGTCAATTTTAAAAAGCGTTGTGCTCCTTCCCCACCTACTGAACCAATGAAAATAAGAGAAACCGAACAAGACACTATATACGAGGACATTCAGCTAGTCCAAACTCTAGTCTCAAAGCCACTTTGCTTAGGTGAGAAACAATCTGAAGATAATAAGAAGGTAGAAGTGGATCACGCTCCAATGTATGAACCTCGCGTTTCGACACCATCAGAACGCTGTAATAGCAATTCACGGTCTGCGGTAGGTGACAGGATTCGTTCGCCAAAATTAACGAAAGAAGAAAAGGAAAGAAGAAGACGACGATCAACACTTACGCCACCACCACCCCCACCTCCTCCTCCTGTGAACATTGATGACTTTCTGGATCACCCTAAAACTCATAAAGAAGAATGTACTGAAATGTACAGCTCAATAACTGAAGAGGCTTCTGGCTTCAGAGCTACTGAATCAGACGGAACTTCTTTTCAGAAAAACGTTTGTGATGTTGAACTTCCACAACAGACAGCACAGACAGGTTTCTCAGTGTATGAGGAGGTAGAAGTGAATAGTAAAGCTCCTTCCACAACAGTTTTGTTTGACCATAAGAATGAGTTGGGTGAAAGTGTAACAAGCCATGAGGAAACTAGTTTAGAGATAGATCCCTCTAATGTCGTTACTACAGAAGAGCACACAAAGTCTAACCCTTCTTCCAATAATATTCTTATTGAAGCTCGTAGGAAACTCAAACCATGCCAAACCAACAAACCGCCTATTACAAAAAACCCAGTTTTCCTTAAGATGAAAACAAAGGTGTTAGATTCGTTAACAGAACCAAACTCTATCAGGATAGCCTCATGGGCAGACAAAGAGAGTATGAATGAGTATGATAAAGCTAGATCAACTCCTAATGAACAGGTAACTAGCGAGGTTGATGAAGAATATGTTTCAAACTGCGTACCTCCCTCGTTCAAACCAAAACCTCCTGTTGGCTTTGTTAAGGTACTTCCTCCTTCCAGCAGTGAGGAACTTGTCTTAAGAGAAACTGACACAGAAAACATAGCTACATCAGATAATTCATCTGTGTTAAAACCGTTTACAAACTTGTCCACGCATGCTCCAACTTTGAGTGCCAGCAATAAAAGTGACATGGAGGTCAGTAGAGAAACTTTCAATGTCGTGCCTCATTCGTCACGATCATCACAAGAACAACAAGAACATAATGAACAAGATAAACTAAAATCTGACTCCAACCGTGCCTCTAAACCCCTGGCTGTTCTACCTTCCATTAAACATCTTCATAAGTCTGACGTGAACCCAAAACATGCACCACAAGAAATGACACCAATTCAGCAGGACATCGTTACTATGTCACATGTCACTTTGGACGAGAATATACCAGGCGATTGGGGAGAATGTGAAGAAAGTATTGAAGAGCTGTGGGAAGGTTCGGAGTTTGATGATAATGACGAAGAGTCTTGGGACGATCCCGAAGGTGATGAAAGTAAAGATAAGGAAACTGTGGCGGAAAACTATTCTGATCAAAGTGAGAAGCTGCTTCTTCAAGCATCAGATACTTCATTCTTAGAAAATGGGCATACAGTTTACAATATTCAAAATTCTGATTCAGAACCACCTGTTCAAGTAATGCATTCTAAAATTAAAGCTCCAAATATTGCTCTTTCGCAAAGACGCTCCAGTCTCGACTGCTTACATCCTCCTCAACAAGCACAATTGCAGAAAGACCAGGACTCACTTAATCCTGGGGTCAAGCTCATCAAGAGTGCCAGCTTTTCCAAGTCGCATACCAATAATAATAATGATAATAATCGTAGGCTACCAACCAAAGAGGAAATCGACCAGCTCATTACAAAACTGATGCCACCTGCCACAAGTTCACAACAACACAAAAAGAAACCTTCCCGCCTTATTCGCCGTCGGTCGTCATCTCTTCCACAGATACTGTGTAACAGTTCATCTAGTGCAAGCCTTACAAAGAATATACAGGACTTGGTTAATAACCGTAATCTGGCAGCCGAGGATCCGGAGGAGGGAATCATCATGGTTGAGGTAGGGAGTTTAGTACTGCTGTTCTTCTCTTTTTCCCAAAACTATATAAAACACGGAAATCAAAACATTTCAAACCCCAAATCCTTTTTTATATCTTTTAGATCTTTCTGTGTTTCTTTGGTGATATGATAAACAATTGCAATCTGTGCTTGCTGAAATGAGAGTGTCGCTTGGTGCCTAGAGTGATTAATCAGATTCTACGACATTGGTTTCAGAACCAACAAATTTAGATGTGTCAGTAACTTCATGAATATTCAAAAGCCTCCGCTCTGCTGTCTCTGCCCTGCATGGGGATATATAGCACAAACGTGCTAGTAGCTAGCTTAAAGTTTAGTGTACTTGAGTTCATTTTTCTGGCAACATCTTACAAGCATTGTGCTTTTAGTATTATTTATGTTCATTTTGAGAACGATTCATTTTAATGTCAGTTGTTAAAAACCTTTGTTGATAAAATCGTGATTTGATTATGTTTTTTGTTATTTTTATTTCAAGTTGTTGAAGGAAGAACAATCGATCGGTCTCATGATCATAGGCGGACTTGACACACCTTTAGGAATGTTATATGTCAAAAGTATTCAACCAGACTCCCCAGCAGAAAGATGCAATCGGTTACAAGTCGGTGACCAGCTAATTGAGGTCAATAATCAATCGTTAGTAGGGATGACGCACTTAGAAGCACTGACAGTGTTAAAACAGGCACCTCCCCTTGTTAAGTTAACTGTTGCGCGTAAGAAAGATCGTGTGTTGGATAGTTTTGAAACCTCCGACCTTCAACCTCGACTAACTCCAAGAGAGCAAAGAGATGAGCCTGTGTTCTCATCAGCGGTTAATAGCAGTACCTTAACAAGAACAACATCGGAGCTTACACTCAGTGCTGTTGATGATGTTGAGCTGAAGACACGGCCTCACTCGGTTTGTTTGTCTTCGTTTGGCACTGCGCTTTCTGATCAAGACCAGATTTCCTATTTTAATGGATCTTTTGAAGATGTAGATTTTAATTCAGAGTTTTATGAGGAACCGGACAGCCCAACTTTAAATCTTTGTCTCAATGATGTTCCTGTCACAATCATTGATGGAATACCAGACGAAAGAGGTATTGATGCTGAGAAAGAACAACACGAAAGCCAAGCTAAAGTTGTTGCAAGTAAAAATGTCCGCTGGGCCGTAAGTGACGATGAGTTGGAGATTGTCACTGTTAAGCTAAAGAGAAATGGTCGCCAGGGCCTGGGACTGAAAGTTTCAGGCGGTGATGACATGAATGAGGATATTAAGGTGAAAGTTTTATTATATGTTTCAATTGATTACCTCCGTGTCGCCGCTCAATGTTTTGCCTTACAGCGCTGATTATATTGCCATAAACACCTAAAGTATTACATTGCATTGGCTTCTGAACTCGAACGATGACCTGGATTCGATCCACTGCACTGATCTTGGGGAACAACGATGTTTCAAATTCTTAATAAGACAGTCTGTATCCTTAAACAAAACGAAAATAATTTGTTCCGTGGCCGACAGGAAACGGTTCGTTGGCTGTGGTTTCTGTGGTGTGAAGATCTCGCATGTTTTTGGTTACAACACAGTAAACATTCCAGATATTCTTTAAGTGTTCACGGCAATATAATCAGTGCTGTAAGTGACTTGATAAGACGTAATACACGTAATAAGTAATACACGTAATAAGTTATACACGTAATAAGTGATACACGTAATAAAGTCATTCATGTAATAAAGTAATTCACGTAATATAATGATACACGTAATAAAGTAATACACGTAATAAAGTGATACACGTAATAAAGTAATACACGTAATAAGTAATACACGTAATAAGTGATACATGTAATAAGTAATACACGTAATAAAGTAATACACGTAATAAGTAATACACGTAATAAAGTCATACACGTAATAAGTAATACACGTGCTAAAATAATACGCGTAATAAAGTAATACACGTAATAAAGTCATACACGTAATGAAGTCATACACGTAATAAGTAATACACGTAATAAAGTCATACACGTAATAAGTAATACACGTAATAAAGTCATACACGTAATAAGTAATACACGTAATGAAGTCATACACGTAATAAAGTAATACACGTGCTAAAGTAATACGCGTAATAAAGTAATACACGTAATAAAGTCATACACGTAATAAGTGATACACGTAATAAAGTCATACACGTAATAAGTAATACACATAATAAAGTCATACACGAAATAAAGTCATACACGTAATAAGTAATACACGTAATAAAGTCATACACGTAATAAAGTAATACACGTGCTAAAGTAATACGCGTAATAAAGTAATACACGTAATAAGTAATACACGTGCTAAAGTAATACGCGTAATAAAGTAATACACGTAATAAAGTTATACAAGTAATAAGTAATACACGTACTTCGTACACGTGTTTCGGGAGATTGAGAATATCATATGATAAACTGGGAAGAGAAAATGGACGGGCGAACAGGAGCGAAAAGGAATGGGGGCGAGTGGCTGAAGGGAGAACTGAACTGAACTCTCTTCAACCACTCGCCCCAATTCCTTTTCGCTCCCGTATGCGGTCCATTTCCTCTTCCCAGTTCCCCATATGATTTTTAATCTCCCGGCGAAGGAAGAGACTGTTTTACAGTCTAACTGTACATTTATGTTATAGAGAAAATCGGGCTTAAACAGCTGCTTTCAAATTTTTCTTTTTTGAAGGGGTGTTTTAAGCATACTTATAATTATGCTCTAGAATGTTATTTCTTTGGTTCTGGTATACGTCAAGAAATGGATTAAAGAGGTTGAATGAGAAGTGTATCTTTCTCTAAGTACAGTTTGTGGAAAACAATTCATATTTGCTAAATCTTAAAGTTTGACCATTAATTTTACTCTATAGTTGCTATACGGATTATTTATTCCCCTTTAAAACTCAGGCAACCATACGTAGCCCCGATGAAACAGTTTTACAAAAAAATATATCCAATCTGGGAGTGACGAAGGACTCAAGCCGGAACGTTAGTCCCACATTATTGTCCTCACTATAGTGTAAAATTTATCATTATTTTCCTCACTATAGTGTAAAATTTATCTTTAGAAATTTTTCTTAATCCTAAGTCATGAACTGCCTTTATTGTAGCGTCGATTAAGATTAATGAATTCGCCTTTGATATGATAAATCTACCTAAGGAAAGATAATAGCATTCTAAATTCACTGGCGACTTTTGTTTTCATTTTATTCCATAGGTGTGCCAAGTATCAGGCTTTACTGCTAAGGACGGACGGGTGAAGCGAGGAGACACAATTTTGTCTGTTAACGGTAAGAGTTTTAAGGGAATGACTTACAACGAGGCTCTTGAATTTCTTAAACAAGCACCAGAACACGTGTCCATTGTTGTTTCACGTCCCCGAGATCCTAGTTCCACCATGACGGATTTAAGAGGGAAGACAAATCTAGAAAATGGCGCCTGGCCGATCGTCGAGGATATGACGAAAACGAAAAATTTCATAAATAGAAGAGTGACCCCGAAGGAGTCGCCGAGTAAAGTTTTGCTTGATGATAATAAAGAGGAATCTACCGGGACTTACCATCGTCTGAAGAAAAAGTTTTTTCCAACTGGAAGTAATAAGTCTCTTAAATATTTAATTCAGAAAGCCCCACCGGAACCTATCATAACGGAAATTGAGTTGCAAAAAGGCGCATCTGGGCTTGGGTTTAGCGTCATTGGTGGCCAAGATTCCTTATATGGAGATGCGCCATTATATGTCAAAGACGTATTTAAAGACACTGATGCTTGCAAACTTCTCCAGCGTGGAGACGAGGTTCTAGGTGTAAACGGTGTAAGCGTTCAAAATATGAGTCAGGTAGATGTTGTCAACATTTTGAGGGAGCTTCCATTAGGCAAAGTGGCAATAAAGATAATCCGAAGGTAGCATTGAATTTATCGTTAATAACTTGATATCACGGGTCAACCATCTCATTTTTCTGATCTCCTCCAATAGTGCTTTAAGTTTATTCTGAAATGCATAAAATTTAAAATGAACTTTTTATCTAAATCAAACGTAATTCTATGCATTTTTTGTAAAACTTATGTGGTATGTGACTTGGCAAATGTTTTGATATTATAACGAATACGCAAAGCATTATGGTGCTTAACTGAAAATACAAAACAATGTTTAACAGAAAAGAGCTGGGCTACCCATAAGCCAGTTATCAATTAGGCCTCGATAACTAAAAAACTACGAGTCAATATCACATAAGGCCGATTTAATTGTTTTAGTATAAATCTACTAATCGGTCAAAAAGGGATGTACAAGTTCAATTATTGATAAAATCCCTTTTTATAGCAGAACGGTGCTTTATGCAATTTTGAACCGCCATCTTTTCTCGACTAGTAGGATTTCACAAATATACCTATTAAACAGTAGCCAATCAGAATGCGTCCTAGACCGTTAGTAGGATTATACTAATATACCTCGATCCTAAACAGTAGCCAATCAGAATACGTGCTAGACTGTTAGTAGGCTTATACTAATAGACCGTTAGTAGGCTTATACTAATATACCTCGATCCTAAACAGTAGCCAATCAGAATGTGTAATAGACCGTTAGTAGGCTTATACTAATATACCTCGATCCTAAACAGTAGCCAATCAGAATGCGTGCTAGACCAATAGTTGGCTCATACTAATTAATGATAGTCGGTCATATTTTTTTACTTTTTTGCTTTTTACTCATACCTTTAGGAGTTTAAAAGTTGATTTTGAGGTAGATTTACTTTATTAACTATTATGAATACAATTATGCATAGTAAATAAGAAAATACCTATAGCTATTATAAAGAATATAAGAAAGAGATTAAAATGCAATATATTGTTTAATCAATATTTTAAGTGAGGCGCTATTGTGGCATGAATACCGCGTTGTGCAACACGTACGGCTGTTCATCGGCTCATCGGCTCACTGTATTGTTTGTCTAAAAGAATTGTATACAAAAAACCTATTTACACGCTGTTCATCGGCTCACTGTATTGTTTGTCTAAAAGAATTGTATACAAAAAACCTATTTACACCAGCTTTGACTGAAGAATTCCATTTTTCGTATATGAAGCAACACTTAAGAAGAGACGCATTTTTGTGAAAGAAAAAAAATATCGAACCACATTGAAAAACAACTTAAAATAAAAACTGCCTGGATACTCAATCGCGTAAGTTAGCTAAAAAGAATAGTATTAAATGTCTCAAATATTTTATAATAATTTCCCGAAGAAAACATTGTGCATTGTTTCAATGAGTTTTATTAAAGTCTTTAAGCAATGAAGACGACAGCGCCAGAGACGACATCTAAGTAAAATCGTACACATTTTTAGTTCGTGTTTTACTACTTTGTGTTCTGGTTATTTTAGGTTTCGTTTTGTTTGCTTTAAAATTTTTGCACAGGAAACAGCTTTCAAAATGTTTTTCTGTGAAACGCTTTTACGTGTAGATGAATTTTACACCTTTTCGACTAAGAAACCCAGTCCAAATGTCAGTCAAACATTCTTTTTTTGTTTTTTACAGTGTAAAACTTATCGTTTGTAAAGCTGTCCATGTATAGAAACACGAACGCAGCGTTCATTTATAGCATTGTTGAAGTGCTGAGATCATAAGCTGTCCATGTATAGAAACATGAACGCAGCGTTCATTTATAGCATTGTTGAAGTGCTGAGGTCATTATAAGCTGCCCATGTATAGAAACACGAACGCAGCGTTCATTTATAGCATTGTTGAAGTGCTGAGATCATTATAAGCTGCCCATGTATAGAAACACGAACGCAGCGTTGATAATGAGTGTTAAAATTGTTTTTAGTTTTATTGGAACTGTGTTGGACGGCTCCGTCAGTAGGACGTAACATAACTTAGTAACACGGATTACGTAGTAACTTTTTTAACCAATGAAAAACAGAGAAAAAAAAACCCTTTTCCCAACCATCTACCATCTAGAACCGCATCAGATGCTTAAGATTTCCCATTACTTTATCTACAATTGACATGTCGTTTTTATATTTATATTCCAAGTTCTCGCGCTTCACATTTCCAATTACACTAAGCACAGATTAAAATAAGATCAATAAACAAATGATGTTTAAAGCGACATAGCTAATTTACAGTTTTAGTTCCTTTTTGTAAATTAATCAAAGGAATCGCCCTTTTAAACAATGCCATTAACTAGCGAAATTCTAGAGCATTAAAGAATATCTATGTTTAATTAGGTGACATTCTATTTTGTGAGAGATAACATTTCTAAATATCATCAACAATGTTGTATCCTTATTTATTTAGTCTTAAATATATTGATATATTCTATTATTGTAAATATGTACAAACATTTGTATATGCTTATAAACTAACATTGCAACATTTAATGCTTGTGGTTCAGTGGTTTGTATTGCATTTAGCATGGTATGAGTTGTTCAACTACCAAAGAAGGGGGGGAATTTATTTCAGGTAGGTGGCAAAATTCACCGGCTGCCGCCTCTTATTGAAAACAGTGCATTGCCTTGTGTTTTCTACGATCGACAGACTTTGTACATACCAGACGTCGAGTTACACGAGCTCCATAGTACATGGTGCTCACTATTCCTGGAATATCCCTGGAAGTTTTAAAACTTTTGACATTTTCCTCGGGTACCTGAAAAAACAAATAATTCGAGTTGTACTCCTCAAAAAAGCCTGAAATTTTGTGACAGTTTGTTATTATTTCGTCAGCTTTATAAACAAATTAAACTGCCCTGCAGAATCGTTTGACTCGTGATTGAACTTTTTGTATTTGATGTTGACTTTGCTCAGGTTTTTCTACTGTGTCAGAAATAACTTATTACAGTATTGCTTTTTTTTTGCCCAGAGAGAATTTTGGGTGGATGTTGGAATAATATATTTTCTTTCCTGAAGAACTGGTATTTGTTATTATCAGTCAATAAGCATTATAACAATTTGTAACCAGATGGGGAGGGGAGGGGATTCTTTCTACTCTTCTAAAAACCATTAAGGAGCAGATAATCTTAGGACGCGTTACTGAAGTTCATGAGTGAATACAAGTCTTTGAAGTATAACGTCGATAGAAATGAAAAAAAAAACTACAAGGAAACACAGGATTCCCTACAATTCAAGGTTAGTAAAATACATTCGAACTGACTTCTTAGTTGTCCTCTCGTTATTTAACTACAATTCATTGCGTCATCACTGTTCTTGAAACCATAATTCATTGCGGTGTTCGCTCTCCATTAACCAGAAACCATAGTGCACTGCACGCTTTGATGGGGTCTCGTTTTAATCGATCCCACGAGCACATGTCCATAGAGTAGAGAATTTTGTTCTTGGTTAAATTAAAAAAAACAGTTAAACCAAAATCTTTGTCGCATTCGCATTGCTTTGGGTCATGATTTGCCCAATGTAAGGTAATCTGTAAATGCCTGGGTTATTTTCCCGTTGTTAGTTCCGTGACTGTTTTTAGCATTTTTCCGACTCCTTCTTTGTTTTTATGGGTTTAAGGAAATAATTTATAAATTTCCGCTTTTGTCCTTATTTTATGACAGCACCTGCTCTTACACGTGGTGTAAGTTCCTTTATTACCTGCTTCCTCTTCAACTTAAATCATTTTGTGATTGCAACATGTGGGATGCTGGTTTAATGCAACTCCAGGCTGTGACTGCGTTATGCTCGTTTGTTTTAAATTCTTTACCGAAAATCTTGGCTCTGAACAATGGCCTTGCTTTGTTGCCACCAAGTAAGTCACACTTTCTCATTTTATGCAGCTTCACTCCATATTGACAAACGTGACACTTGAACCAGTTTGTATCATTCAAAGTCTATAAGACAATGGGAATGTGATAATTCTTAAACAATACAACTTGGATCTATCACATGCTTTTGTTCGTTTTAGGGTGCACTGTTTTCTATAAGACTATTGAGGCCGAAATTGGCCAATATTTTAAGAATAAGAGCATTGCTGAGAGGCTCAAATTTTGTCAAAAATATAATTTTACATGTTTGAAAAAACATCACTGATTACATGTATTGAAATTGCACTCCAATCCCAAATGAAAAAGCCATAAACAAATTTATTACCGTTGAAGCTTCTCGATAACCACACTTCTTTAAAGAATGGAAACCGCTCCATATCACCTTTATTTTCAGCCTAAAATCGGCCAAAAAATAAGAGAATCCGGTCTCGATCCAAAAAACAGACTGTAATTTGGTGTATAAACAAAACTAAGTTAAAAAGTAAACAATAAATTCTAACTTCTCTAATGAACCAACAATACTCAGGAAAAATCTGAGTTCATGACGGGAATCGAACCCACGACCTTCCGAACACCGGGCGGACGCTCTATCCACTGAGCTACAAGGACTCTTAGGA
>JAOTRI020122674.1:0-12012 GCA_028564885.2 Zoanthus sanctaehelenae
TATGAAGCCTTCAGTTTAAGCTTGTTATCAAGTTGTAAAAAATCTTTATTTCAAACAAAAATATTTAATTTTCTGCCCCCGGAACTTAGCCCCTTGAACACTAAAAATGAGCTTGTCTCTAATTGTTGTCACAGAAAGAAATATCTATTGTATAAAAAATAGCCCTTTATCTGTTCTGTACTTAACTTTCGCGCCTTTCTTCTATTATCTATATTCATTTAGTAAAATCCAAATAATGGTCTATTATCAATGCTGCGTTCTGATTGGTTGAGCTACTACATGGCTATTTGTTATAGTAGTAATTCTCGTATTTTAAAACATATTTCGTTAACTTTTCATCCGTCTAACATCAAACTTTGGTATTTTGCTATGTATAGTGTGTCTTTCCTTTTATACTAGTCTTATTTTGTACGTATGAGAATTAAGGTACTTGTACTCAGGCTCTCCCGGTATGAAATCCGGCAATTGCGCCACGTTGCCTCCTTAAGTAATACGTGGCTATGACATGCAATAATGTTCTGATTCATCCAGTACAATAACAACCCATCAAACATTAAAGTCATTTTACAGAAATGTAGATGAAAAAAAATAATTAGAGCGGGAGCCTTGGGTTCGATTCCCAGCCGGACCAGCACCCGGGGTCTTAAAATAATTGAGGAGAAAGCGCTGCCTTTGCTCTATCATTTGCAAGCAATTAGACTTTCGCGTTTTCGCGGATAAGGACGTTAAATCGTATGTTTAGCAGTCTCTCGACACTCTATCGAGGGACTTAAAATAACCCACACATTTGTCGAAAAGAGCAGGGTAGTAATCCCTGTCTTCACTAATACTGAAGGCATTTAGGGTTATTAATATATGAGAGCCGCTGTTGCGGACTATCTAAGACCCTCAACTATTAAAAACTGTACATGTATTTATTTGTTTTGCGCATTTAATCATATCAATATGAAAAATGCGCAATATAAATACTAATTATTATTATTATTATTATTAAAACAAAGTAGTAAACGAAGAAATAAAAATTAATTGTAGAAATATATGATAATTAAACCATGGTCACGGTTATAATTTCTTATATTTTAATTTTAAGAATTATTAATGAGTTTGAGAAATATTTTATACCGCTTTGGAGATGAGGATGAAGTTCTTTGAGTTCCCGGCAAGTCCTGACTGGGTATGGCCTGGTACCCAACGGGTTTTTATAAAGATCCATTTGAAGACGAAGAGAGTATAGTCCAATGAGAACATCAGAATCCTACCAGAAAATGATATTAACAACGGTATAAGGCACTTTGAAGGAATGAAAGTGGCACCATCCAAACTAGTAATTGATTGGAACAGGGGAATAAAATATAAACAACAGCAAGAGCAAACACGCAAGATAGCAAAAGAAAAACAACCAAAAAAACAACATATAATAATAATAATAATAATAATGACAATAAAAATTATAATAAAAACGAGGAAAAATAACAATAACAGCCACAAACAACTCTAAAAAGTCATGTATTGCAATTTTATGGCAACAGGGATTGATTTATTTGTCTTAATTGTTAGTTTTGCAGCATTGTTTTAAATGGAAAATATTCTTTGTAACAAAATAGCTTTTACAGTAAACATAAAAAAATAGAAATAAACTACAAGTACGAGAAAAACTCAACGCTTGTTAAGGGTGGCTGGACAAATGAACACTGAAGTATATATCGAACGCATGCTTTCTACTGTGGAATTCCAGTCTCTAAAATATATATACACGGGTCACATTTTGTACAGCAATATTACCTTAAATATTGCTTTTCTTATTTTAGGTTCATATCAACAGCATGCATTTGATTATTTCTTTCATATAAATATATGCTTTTTTTTATAAGAACTACTTTAGAAGAACAACGAGGCTCAAATCGGCCAATCACAATCACAATCACTTTATTCGCGTTTCTAATTTTAAGAAAACATTTTTACATTTTTTTAAATATATATATAATACATTTTCAAAAATTATAATGTTTTTTGTGGAAAATAATATATATATATAATCATAACTTTAAAGAAATGCCTAGTGTCATAAATTAACCCTTAGATTTTCGAGTTACTGACACTAGAAGATAATTTATCATTTTCCTGTAGCTTTTACACAAAAACAAAATGAAAAAAAAAACAAAAAACGACACGCACAAACCTATAGGTTCAGAAAAAAAAATTAGGAAGAAAAAGAGTATATATTATAAATTTAAAAACATTAAAATTAAAAATTTAAGAATAATTTAAGAACAATCTCAGGACGAGTCTCAGGATATCTATGAAAATGTGTTACGTAGAGACTTCATTAGAACTAATAAATTAACCTAGCAATACAATATACAATACAAGAAGTCTCACGGTGTTTCAATTTTATTATAAATAAGCGAGGCGCATTGTTTTCCAAAGTCGTCATTGTTTTTATATTCTTTCAGTGTTAAGAACAATGTGAGGATGAAATCACCAAAACTTTACAGCGAGCTATAATTCTCATTTTCAAAATTCAAGTCTCTTGCGCACAACAGCCGTTAATTGGAGTGTGAAGTGTAATCGCTGTTGTTCCAAGCCCCCACACAGCTTTACTACTTCCTACTTAATACACCAGTTGAAAATAGCTTTATGACCAAAAAATGTCACAATCTATATGATGGCAAGCGGGAAATCAAAACTTTGAAAGTAAGAAAACGTAAATAATTAGGCTCATATGAGTCAATATTACTCCAGTCCATAAGAGCCTGTTTAGTCTAACTTCGAAAAATCTACTTTCTTATATAAAAAATTATATGCAAGTATTTACTATACAACTCAAGGAGGATAGCCAATCCGAATCCAGTATTACATTTGGCATTTATATTGTGACATAAAGATCTAAATGTTTACTAATGTCTTTTCAAACTATGTGAAAATAACTCACGGCTTACTCACCCTGGTGACGTCCAAAAACCTGATATCGTTTCTTATCTGCAAAATTTAATTGATGTTTGAATCACATTAACTAATTTTTTTTTTAAATCAAAGTACTATATAACTACATAGACATACAGCAAGAGACCTTTTTCTTTGAAACAGCCAATTCGCTTCGGTAACAAGATCTGCAACATTGTGCTGATGTTAGTTCAACTAGATTTCTCAGTTATCTACTAATAAAATAAAGCTTAAAATTACAAATACAAAATGTTGCACTTACTAAGCTATTGTAGAGACGAATTCTTTGAGTTTTCTTGGAGCTCGAGCTGAAAGTCCCTCCGCTCCACTAAAATTCAGAAACGTTCTTTAAAAAGGCAGTTTATATATTATACTCAAAATATTCTCACAGGTAAATTGTTCTATCAGGTGTAATACATTTAGCTAACGGTTCATGTGTTTGTTTGATAAGCTAAAAGCTAAATCCTTTACAAGCCTAGTGGCCCATAGAGCCAGCACTTATCTCCGGATTATGTAGTGTTTAGCGGATGAGAGACTTTGACTCCCTCTAGGCGACGGGACACTTAATCCGTCGCAGCAGACGCTGGTACTCATTTACCTACCCCGGGAGGATGGAAAGCTGAGTTGGCTTAAGCGGAAAAGAAGGCCACACAAATATTCGAATTTCAGCAAAGTGCCGGGATCGAACTTGGGACCTTGTGGTTGGAAAGCAGAGATCTTACCAACTGCGCCAGCCACGTCCGCCAAAAGCCTTAAAAAGTATTATAAAAAATAACTTTGGTTCCGTCACATTTTCGGCACCAAATGGAGCTTTAAAATTTTCGCGCCGGCCACGCTTAACCAACATGAGGGGGAGCTACTAAGTCGGAGTCCAGCGCAGGCCGTGACGTCACAACAGGAATTGTCTACTCTGCCCGCCAATTTTATTTCATTGTATTTATTCACGCAAAAAATGATCAATTTTGTACAGAAAAGCAATAAACATTGAAATGTGACGTCATTGACTGTTCTCGACCCAGACATCTAAAGCAGCTCCCGGTCATCTTGGTTGGGCGTAATCAGTGCGGGTACTTAACAATTTGAACCATGGCATGGTACTCACTAATACTGGTATGTTAGAATTTTCTTTCAGTGCCCTGGAAAACTTATGGAAAACTTATGGAAAAACTGATAATTTTTCTGTATTCCTGGAATTTTTTTCAACAAAATTTTCTTGATAAACAAACCAAGACGCGCCGAAGCTTCAGAATTATGGCGATTGTAATTTTTATGAGTATTTCTGGCTGATCAAATTCTTCAACTGCTTTCTCGCCAGGTTTCTAAAGAAGTTTGAACACGGCTGGAAAGCGTTAGTTCACGATGGGGTAGGTTGTAGATATTAGATGAAAGCTCTTTGTTATTGAGTAAAACATCTCATAGCTTACATTAGGGATGATGGAGATTTAACGTTCCTTGTCTGAAATAGTTCAGAAACGAGAGGTTGCCTCAAGCGATACGTGGTTTTTAAAAATACATCATTACAGACAATGAAAATAAAGCTTTTGATGAAAAGAAGAATATTTTTTGAAAGTAATGGTAAAATTTTCTGTTTAGGGTTTGATGAAGTTAAATACTCTAGTTTCATTTTCGATGTCCTTTTCAGTCAAGTTGAACGTCGACACACGATTTGCCGTCGCTCGTTTGAGTAGAAACATTAACAAGAGAAATGCAGAACGTGTATAATAAACATTCATACCAAAAGTATAAGCTATCAACTGCAGTGTTTGTTTTTTAAAGGACACAGTGTCAGTTCACAGACCAAGTTTTTATTCACAAAGATTTCAAAACTTCATGGCAAAACACGTGTTTCAGATACAACCAGGAATGGAAAGTATCGGTAAGTTTTTAAACCTTTCCAAACTTTGTTAATATATCGACTATACCTTTGTCGTTTCGTATATACATAACGTATCATTCATGTTGTTGAACAGACTAGAAAACGGAACTCAAACGCTCAACATTTTGAAATTTTATGTATATTTTTTCTATCATGCATGAAATACTACTGTGTGCCGTATAAAGGAATTTCGTTTAGTAAGTATAGCAATCCCACAGAATATATAGCCTACAACTGAGCGACTTTTTTTCCACGTGGATTTGTAATATCTTTTATATCTTGTTTATGCCATCCAGCAAGAACATCTCCAAGGAAGAGGTCAATACATGCACTCAATCGCGTGCGATCGATGACAGAAGCCGACCGCGCTAGAACAGAAGCATTAAAACGACAAAGATCCATCATCGGAGAGGGTGTCGACACAGTGGAATTCTCAAGGTCTCGGTCATTTAACGACTCGGACAATATAAACCCAATCGCTAATATAGATGCTATCCGGAGCAAAGAACGATCTCAGAGTGTTATCGCTGGCCATCATAGTGAAATAGTTGGCTCACAAAGTAGTCATAAGCCAATAGTTGACAAAAAAGTTGTTGTCATAGGTAAGATTTTGAAGTACTACTAGATATTTTTAAAGCATTTACCTTGACTTCAGGAAAGTTTTGACTCCATCAATTGGCAGTAAATCTCACAGTGCTGTGCTTTCATGGAGCATGCAACTTCTCAATTGAAGCTTAGATTTACACATTTAGTTTCTAATGTTTTTATCACTAAGTAAAACTTATATTTTTTCCTTCCTACCTGCAAGGGGAGTAAATTGTTTACCATCTTTACAGTTTTCCTGACTTAGTTACAGTTGACTGCAAAATTTTATATCATTTTGCCTGAAACGTGTCCATGTTGTAACGGATGTTTGTAACATTTGGTAATGATGTATATGATGTTGAATATGATATTAATAGTAGTAAAAATTAAAGAGCCTTATTACGACCAAAAGTTAAAATAAATTAAATATAACAAAACACTGCTCTTCGTGAGTTCAATGACCATAATAAAAACTAGTCCTAAGGTCAGTGTTTCATGATGAGAGGGACTATACTTGACTAATATGGTCAGAAATGGAGCTCCAAGTTTGGATGCAGAAACAAGAAGTCCCTTTAAGCTGGGTAGTGTAAATCATTTTTGTTTTTTATCGCCTGTGCTTACAAGATGGTTAATAATGGTTTAGTATTGGCTAATCTTGGTTTTCAACTTGTCCTTAGACCCCAAAGAAGAACTATCAGCTAACAAAAAAATCAGCAACCTGGATTCTGGCGTAGCCCTCGAAACGCAAGTTTCTGTTACTAAAAGTAGTATTCGTTCTGAGAAAGTAGTTTCTCCAGAGCATGTGATACTAATTGATGGTACCGACAAACGTGCTCCAAAGGCGCAATTTGATGACAGTCTTCTTGACGTCACTCCCGATAGAGCTAATGGCGTTGTAGCTGCTGACAACGTAAAATCCAGCTCAACAAGTACAACAAGCACTGGAAACAAGACAACGGGCGAAACGAGGCTTTGACTGAAAAGGTACTTCGTTGTTTTACTTGATTGGATTTTGAACAACTCTGATCTCTGTTCCGTCTGTTTGAAAACGAGAAAATTCAAGGTTGCACACATAGTGGTAAATTAGGCTTTCTCTTTGTTATCTTGGTATATCCTATTAAGGTTAGTGTGTTAATAGTTCTGTGTTGTGTGTTTCGTGTGATATTCCGTGCTCTGCCATTAGAAAACATTTCATAATTAATAAAACTAAAACATCTTATTTTTACAAAGCTCCATCCATCCGAAATCAGTTTTTTATCGCTTCAGTTGTGCTTTACTTTCACAAAAAAGTGCAGAGAACACTTACCCATTTGGAGCTCTCAAGCAGCATAGAACCGCGAGAGTTCACCAATGTATTAAAATTCAGCTTGAGTCCGAGGGTTTGGAGAATAATACAAGTTCCAGTTGGCAATAGTGAAAGAATAATGTATTTTGCTGTGTTTTATTCCCATAAGCCTCGGACCCAAGCTGAATTTTAATGTTCAGAAATTAGTATATTTTGAACACTAAGTAGGGAGATATTATTTTTATTCCGTGGGATATCAACTCAGTTATATAAATTATTGTTATTTCATGGGATATAAAGTCAGTTATATCAATTATCGTTATTCTATGGAATATCAAGTCAGTTATAAATTATCGTTATTCTGTAGGATATCAAGTCAGTTATATCAATTATCGTTTATGGGATATCAAGTCAGTTATATCAATTATCGTTTATGGGATATCAAGTCAGTTATATCAATTATCGTTATTCTATGCGATATCAAGTCAGTTATATCAGTTATTGTTATTCTATAGGAAATTAAGTCAGTTATATCAATTATCGTTATTCTAAAGGATATCAAGTCAGTTATATCAATTATCGTTATTCTATAGGATATCAAGTCAGTTATATCAATTATCGTTACTCTATGGGATATCAAGTCAGTTATATCAATGATCGTTATTCTATGGGATATCAAGTCGGTGTCTAGACATGTTTGAAGCTAACAATGTCTTTGAGTCTTCATCGCATACAGTAATTTTCCTTATATATTCTGGTTTTTTTTTTACATTACCGTTTGACTGCTTTCACCTTGTTTTCCTTCAATTGGTATAGTTTGTTTTAACTCTTAGGACAAAAAATGATGCCATAAAGGTACGCATAAATCCTACTCACCGCATAATAATGTACAAAGTGTTACTTTAATTTATTCGCATATCCCTTGCACCAAGTAATGAACGATTGTTGCTTTTATCTTACAGGTCTAAAGCAATCAGCTAAAGTGACAAGTAAACTTCGGCCGCAATTACGTCTTTGCTGAGCGTCTCCTGTTGAATGAGTGGCTAACACACAGTGATGACTATCAGTGCACAGTCAAGGGTTCCAACCAAAACCTAAAGACGACCACTGTGGTCGATCAATCGCTGCTTAACTAATGCAGAGCAACCCTAATGAATTACATGTCTGTGATAGTTGTAGATGCGTCATCTTGATTCGTTTCGATCAGGGCTTCCGATAATCATGGGAGCGTGCTAGAAGAGAATAAACAGCTGTTATATGAAGAGATACGAAACTTAATAGAAATGTAATAGTATTAAGTGAAAGCTGCAAAGCAAACTCGATTTTCTTAGCGACTAAAACTTTTTGCCCCTTGGGAAATCAAATTTCTACGATAGGTATATATACCCATAAAACGATCATCACATTAAGGACTGTCGAAATGAGACTGATCTAAAAATGACAACACTTACTCGATCACATAGTGTTATACGCTTACCGTGTGCTAGACTGCAAAACCGTCTCTTCCTTCGCCGGGAGATCGAGAATCATATCGGGGAAACTGGGAAGAGGAAATGGACGGCTCCTCCCCATTCCTTTTCGTTGCTGTTCGCCCGTCCATTTCCTCTTTCCAGTTTCCCCATATGATTGTCGATCTCCCGGCGAAGGAAGAGACTGTCTTTCAGTCTAACCGCGTGCGTACTACCAAGGGAGGGTAAGGCAGCTTTTGAACTTTGGCATGCAGGCATGATATAAATCGTAATTGAACAAATCATAGAAAAGGATTTAGACGTTCTAAAGCGAATCCTTGCTAATAATGTCTGGTTAAAGTATTTTTTATTACAGAATACAAGCAACACTGGCTTGTTGTGGTAACCAGATAAACGAAGACTTTTTATAAGCACTCTTTCACCGTGATTGCTTTAAATATCATAATCATTGTGTGACGTTTCACTTTGAAGTCCCAGTTTTATTGTTAAATCCTCCCTACTTGAACTCGTACTTTTCAATGTACAATCTTGAAAGAGTACTTTTAATCGTTAGTAAGTTTGCTTTGTTTGCTCAATTCTCATGAAATATTTTGTTTTATGTTTTATGTAAAACGAATTTGGTATTTTATTACTTTAGAACTGGAAGTGAAAGATTAAATGGTGAAGTGTAGGAACGGACGTTTTATCAACACGAGCTTTCAAACTTCATTTGCAGCCTACAAATAATGAGAATATGATTAAGTTCATGTTTCCAGTAAACATTGCGCTGTATACAATGATCAGTGTATGAGCGCGATGGCAGTATTTCATAAAAACAAACAGGGCCCAGTTGTTCAAAAGCTAATTAATTAGTAATAACTCAGGCGTAATAATCAGTCGATAGTCCAGTTTTAACCTTAAGAAGACATTTTTGGGGATTAACAAGATTCTTCCTTTGAAAAATCAAACAATATATTAAAAAAAACCGACGACATTTTCTTAACTTTCTAGAAGAAATTGCTCCTTGAATTTTTGCTTAAGCCAGGGCTAAAAGGAACCAGCTTTTAATCAACCCAGACTAGATCAACATTTATTAACCTAAGGATTTATTGAAGTTTAAAACTCACAACTAACTCGTAACAACTACTTGGCAGAGTTTGTTATGCATTGTTATGTAGAGTGCAACAGGTTGGGACAAATAGTTCAATGTACAACATCCTATAGACATGTGTTTTGAGGTGGTGATTATAAGTCTGTTTTTTGAACAATGAAGAGAACCAAGTACGGCATTGTTGTTAAGGATTACTTTTCATCTACTAAACTGCAAGACCCATGGTGTTCTATTTTAACTAGCCATGCTGTTGTCAAGCGACTCTTGTGATGTTTACAGTAGTCGTAACGCTTAAGTCTTTGCGTTTTAAGTTCATACGTCGCAATACCTCGTATTTTTGTCAGTATGTTTTTGGCCCCAAAGAACAAATCGCACTGCAACCATGTATAATTATTATTACTTTGTGTCATAGCACAAACGTTTAGGATTTAGTATAAACTTTATCAACCTCCTGAGTCCTCAAAATGAGTTATATTTTTTACATCAAATCTTGGAAACATTTGATTATATATCAAAACTTTCATAACCCATGAAAATATTGGATTATATAGACTTTACTTTTATGAAGGTCTTCGATCCACCTAGTGGGCCTTGCAAATGTTACAAATGACTACTTTTGAAACATGAACGTCATAGAAAGAAAGAGTTTATAAATGTTCTTTTAAAATAATGAGTAGAAATAGATACAAAAATTTTGGAACTCGGTGCCAGAAATAGTGTATGTTTATTTATATATATATAAATATATATGTCACGGGGATGTCAATAAAATGTCTCTAAACAGTCTGTTCTTGACTTCTATAATTGGAATGCTTTCGGTGTGTAGATATATATAGAAAGAACTAAGACAATGTTATATAGATGGTAACTGTAGGGGTTCCCAGGGCGATATTGTTCTCTATTGATAAGCTGAACACCGTAATTGACTTCATTTGTTCGAAAGTGGGAACATTCGTGCAATCAGTACCTTTTTCTCTTCATTGACTTAACTGAAAATGTGTTTCCTTCTTTTGCATACAATTCACACTTTACTTGATTGAAATTTATAACACATTTTACATTACGCTTCACTATTAGTTGTATACTGAGGGACCTGAGCTTGCCGGTTGTTTTGGCACGCGGATGAATTGGGGTTAGGGGGGTGAGGTAGGGAAATTGCAAAGTATTTAAGAGGGGCCGGTAGGAGTATGAAAGAAGGGCAGTGAAGACAAGTGCGGTATCGATTGGTACAGTGTTTGCATTCAGAGAAAGGTAGAAAGGCGGAGAGCTTCTTATTTAGGGGCACTCCATCGCCCGCCATTTTGAATTTGAAACTATTTTTGCTAGAAGTTAACTCGTTTGTGTACGCGTTATCAGCGCGAACAGGTTGCTACGATTTGATTGGCTTATTCAAAATTTCTATTGTTTCTTAACCAATCGCAAAACATTTGTAATTTGCACTGGTGTTACACTTTTTGCACTACTGGTATAACACTTTTTTGCAATGGTGTTACGCTTAAACTGCACTGCTCTTAACCTATCAGAATCGAGTAATGTTTTCGTGTATATTATTCAAGATTAAACATATTGATTGTTATTTATGCTATGGCTAGAAATCCTTTATAATTTCGATAAATGGTTTTGTTATATACCAAGTATTCTTGTAAATTTTTCTCCTGGACGAGCGCGTGCACGTGAACAAGTTACGCTGTTACCCAGCAACCAAGCGGTCAGCGGCCAACAATAGATGGTTGACGGGCAAATAACAAAACCGGAAGTTAATTGTAATTTGTTATGATTTCAACGGTTCACAAAACGAAAGTGTGGATGAAAAAAAATAAAAAAGCTTCTCTTTATTCTTTAATAATTGGTATAAAGCAAACACTTTCTGGTTTTCATTAGACCTCATGGCAGCCATGTTGATGGACTTTTAACAAAAGACTTTGATTAGTTGTTTTGTTTTGTACACCAACATGTTAATATGCCTTTTGGCTATTGTATCTCATGGGGCTAAGTGAAAACCAAGAACTGAGCTTATCCTCGAGAAAGGAGTATGTTCTGTGGTCCCTCGACAGCCATGTTCCCCTGGACTCGGCCCGCAAAGCATTGCGGTCAGGAGACCAAATAACAGTTTCCCTTGGTATCGGTCATTAGTGTTAAAATGATTACTGTTCCTTTTGAATTAGATTACCGTAAACATATTTCCATGAGATTACAACTATATACGGTTACAATTGCGGTTGCCAGGTAACGGTAACGATTGCGTTTAGTTACAGAAACAGGTGGGACTGTTTGCACTTTAATGTATCAAGTGAAACACTAGTAAAAGCGATAAAAGAACAAACACAGCACATGCTAGTTGCCTTTCGGTATTTGAAGAAAGCCCTATGCAGAAATCGGTGTTGCAGCAATTCGATTTGTACTGTAAGGTAAAGCCAGACTCGACGTATCGGATTTTGTTTTCTGTTTGATTGCACTGGCTGACAGGAGTACAATGTGCCCTGTATTGGTCCTCGTTGGATGTAGTCTTGTAGTAAGTTGTGACACAACGTGGACCAATTAATCCTTCACACAAATTTCCCACTGCATTGGCGAGGCATTCATCAATTGACACCGTGGATTCACAGGTGTAACAGCGAAGGGTCAAACCTACAGAAACAAAGTATCAATTAGTATAAAAAAAAAATACACACTTAATGACAACTCCTCAAAGGGGCTTTTCAGTGTCATATTAAAAACCTCCCTCTTCCCAATTAAGAATCCCAACTGGTAGGAGGCAAACCAG
>JAOTRI020122685.1:0-12012 GCA_028564885.2 Zoanthus sanctaehelenae
TAAGAACATGCTGAGGCTGAGAAAAGGTGAAGAACATTTATTTATGATGAAATAATTCATACAGTGTTATAAAGAAAGTTGCTTGGGCTTCTTTACTAAAGTTTACAGAAAACAATTTAACATCACAGGTTTTTCATTTACCAAATTGCAGTTCATCAACATCACATTTTCTTTCCTACCAACTACTGTATTTTAATATACGATACATTACAAAGTACATATACAAATCAATGTATACAGAATTAGAAAACTGACTACCACATATGGTACATGAATTATTTATATTGTCTAAAATCAGTAAAGATATTTTAAGAATAAGTTTAAGAACATTTGATGCTGATATACCGAAAATATTTAGGAACGTTCAGATTCAGTCTAAAAATTTGACGTTCTTTTTTAAAAAAATGGGGGATATAGAAAACAAGTTCAAAACCATTCTTGATCCAGTTTAAGAAGGGTCTTTTCACCTAACACACATATAAGCATTCAGGCTTTCACTTTATCTACAATTTCCCTTTTATATACAATGCTCCCCTTTCCAATGCCTTAAGTTTTCCTTTGGAAGAATCAAGAAATCTTTCATCCCGAAAATTTTTATTACTGGAATTATCCAGTGTGGATTAGGACGACCGTCTTGTTGCCTCCGGAAAAACGGTTACTGATTAGATTCATTGATACCATGCATTCCTTGACATTGAGAAAATGATAAACCTACGCTGTACAAAGAAATATTGATGTGGCTGACAATATTCTAGTAGAGTAAGTTGATAAGAGCAATAGATAAGACGACTTGTTCTACTTCATGGAGACACACAAGTATTCTGATAATATTAAACATATAACTTTATAAGGAATCAAAAATAATGTATGTTCAAATACGTCACTGAATGTCTTTCACCACAGGCAAACCACCCTGTGTGTTCGTGGTTTTAGAATTGTTTACATAAATTAACGAACTAAATCTATTAGGCGTAAACTCTGCAAATTGCATACCGTTTAAATTACTTATTAATCAACTGAAACGCTAATTGACTCATGTGTGGCATTTTTTTCGCCTTCCTCGGACATTTAAAGCATCTTTTTACAAAATTACTTCTTATTTAACGATCACCGCCTATAAACAATTTTGTAAAAAGTTACTTTGGATGTCCCCGGAAGGCGAAAATATACCACTGTTTATACGTTTTTTTGTAAGAACAACTTTATAAGAACAACGAAGCTCAAATCTGTCAAAATTTAAAAACAATTTCAGAATAATCTAATGCTGAGGCTCCATATAATTATATCTATGTTTTATACGTAAAGACTCCACTAATACTCATGAATTAACTTAGCACTGACACAATATCAAACACAAGAAATCTCATAATGTTTCATATTTATTATAAAACTGCGAAGCGTATCGATTTTCTTCAACTTGAGCTGCTACATTATTAAGAAAATTTGAGGCTGAAATCACCAAGAAATTTAGAACAATGACTTTCGGAAAGATTTGCTGACTCTAATTATAAAAGAAGGCGAGTAATTAGCGTTTCGATTAACCGTTTATTGTGACTGATTGAGACTGCTATGTATTAAAATTGTCACTCACAATTTTCACTTAGTCTCAATCCGTGTTACATCAACCAAGCGAAGAAAGATTATTGAACACATAGTATGGAAGACAGCATGCACTCTTAAAATATAAATAAGGTTATTATTTTAATCGAAGTGTCTATATGCCGGCCGGCAGCCGGACACGCAACTCAAAACATTAAATGACTGGCAGTCCATTCCTTTTTTAAAAAATATAACTTTTACAAATTTAACTCATTATCAATCAGAAAAGTATTTGATGTCGAGTTTAGTTTGTAAAAGATTTATTTTTATAAAAAAACCGAACTATCGGCCATTTAGTGTTTTGAGCTGCGTGACCGGCTGCCGGTTATACAGACACTGCCTATTTTAAAACGTAGCGTTCATGGTCTGCCTGTGATATTACAAGACAGTTTGCATTCCGCATTTGCATTCACGTGCCTTAATTCCTCCGGTCGTGATTAAAAGAGGAAAGACAAAAAATTGACCAAACCAAACCGGAAATTTTATGTTTTACGGTACAAATTATACGAATGAAAAAGTTCTTTCAACCGGTCACAGAATGTGACGTTTTAACAGGATTATCATATCTGTCATCGACAAAGCGATTGATCACTATTACTCTAGACCTATTTGTCTGTTTCGCTTAAATATTTCAGCCTTTTTGAATAAACCAAGTTTTAAAAACATTGGCTAAACCATTAGAGTGTCTTATTTTTAAATTTAATTAAAAATAACGATACGATAAGTTTTCAACACTAATGGATCTGCAACTATAATTTGTTGTTGTGTACTTGTGAGAAGAATTTTTCAGCTGACCTTTCGAGTTTCGGGCGAAGGACTACAACCCGAAAAGAGAATTCAAAAATTGTTCTAAAATAACTATGGTGCACCTGGCGCAGTATATAATTTATTTTTTGTTACTTTTTGGGTTTGTTCAAATTATAACCCAGGCTGGTCTGTAGGAATAACCACTTTGAACAGAATTGGAATGTTGGACACTGTCCGCTTTGAATCCTTACGGTTTTTGGCACTAGTACTATCTTTGCTCAGAAGCAATTGTTTTTAATTGAATGAAAAATAAAGGATCAAAATTTATCAACTGTATGATTCTGCAAATTCACTATTCAAGCCCTGATAGTCCAAAACTGACGAATCGAATTAAGTGCATGTGTTCGTGCGAGCGTACACGTTTCCGAGCCCACGAATCAAATTTCAGTGGTGAGTAGAGCTTCTCAAATCCAGTGAGATCCAGTTCAAGAAAGGCGATATCAAACCATTTTTCAAAATATATTGCTTTAATTTTGTGGCGATGAACATTGTCTTGTTAGCTCAGAAAAGTTAGCGTGTTATAGTGAAAAAAACAAAACAAAACTGTTTTTCCTTTCAACGAGCGAAATCGTACTAGTTCAGGTATGGGCTCAAAGCTTAAAACAAGTTTGTAAAACAGTTTTACCATAAATTAAAAATTTATATTTTGCCAGCAGAAATGATAATATGACATAATAATATTTTCTAAACTCCATTCTGTTTATCATAAAAGTCAGCAACCAAGATAAGCTTAGCTATAGAACATACAGAACACTACAAAATTTCTATCCAGGTTAATATAAATTCTTGAAATTGTGTTTTTTACAAGTATTAAATTTCGTATTCTGTTTACTTTTACAATACTGACAATACAGAGTTTCCAATTATTTTGCATTAATCAATGCTTCGAATTTACTGAGTTTAGTAGTTAAGCAATTATTGCCCTCCACAAAATCGTTTATTTGTATTATTTTAAACACAGCTATACCATTTTTAAAATAGTTTTTTTATATAGAAACAAAAATTAACCCAATCCAATGACAATTTGGCTAAAATAATATTTTTTACAGAATTCGATTTGTTAATAAATTTTTTGAGACGTTTCAAGCGAAAACCTGCTTCATTTCCTAAAAACTAAGTTCTTTACTAAAATCTGTCGAAGTTCTCGTTTTAACAAAACGCAGGCTAAGTTCGAAGTTCAAAGTTAAGTTATTCAGTATTCACGTTCAATTATTTAGTCTAAGCCGGAAGGTTTTCTATAAAAAAAATGCTATTCGTCTTGCAAAAATGATTTTAAGTGTAAAATAGTGTTCTCCTTGAGGAGTTTAAAGTTGTTTTCTTCTATTAAAGTATAACTTCGGGCAAAACATTGTTGACGAAAGAAGCCGAATCTAGTTTCGTACGTAGAAATCAATATCTTTTGTGTCTGAGTCGTATGATTTTAAGTACGACACGTGAAAGAATTATCACACTAAGTGATTTTGTTATTGTCCGGTATCACAAAAATTAATAGCATGCTTACGATTATATTTATATTAATTAAACTTTTCGTTATTCTTTGAAACTGTACTTCGCTTTTTTAGATCCATTAATTTTTATATAACAAGCGCTCTTGATCTTTTTAATTTTCCGTCGATAAAAAATTTTTGTTTAGGACCGTACTAATAAACAAAAAAGCTAAAACTTGCAGATACGATTGTTTTAACCCCATGACCCTTGTAGAATTGTTTACCAGTATAGGTCTCGTGCCCGAGCCCTGTTAATTATGTTAATATATTCAATGCACGTCCGACAAATACCTGTGTCGTCACATCAATCCAGACATTCGATTCATATAAGCTTTGTGTTCATTTAGCTAGCCATTCAAAAAGCTAAAGAGTGTCCGGAATAGTTTGTCAAACGAAAGGCATCAGTTCCGAAAAGGGAATTTTTACTTTAAAGGTAAAACAAAATTAACATGGATTTCGTCAAAAGGTGTAAGAGCGCGAAACAGCCTTGAGAGGTTATTGCATGTATTCGGCTAGATCGCTGCTGCATGCAATGGCTGCCGGCCTTATCACTCAACTTGTGATATTTTGTTCCTTTCTCTAGAGAGACAGTGTCTTTGGGCACCGGTAGAATACAGCTGGCATAAGAAGAGCGTTTATCTCCACAGGAAAAGCATCTCATTGTCCTCAGCAGTGTTCTGAGACTTGAAGATACTTTCTAAAGAGACAAGATTCGCAACTTCGACAACAACCAGTTCATATCAGATTTTGGTAGTACAAGTGACGTCATCAAGATGAGCAAAGTGTCGACAAAAAATTGGTTAGTAGTATATTAGAATATGTTTGTGTGGACAACGTTCGGGAAATTTAAATATTTCCCTATTGTTTTAAGTTTTTATTTTAAATAAGTTAAATATTTTTAAATTGTGTGAGCGAACTATATAGAATATGTAGAATCACCATTAAATATGGCCGACGGCAGACATAAAAATTTACCTTGTATAATTTATATGCAATTCTTAAGATAAAAAGAAAATCTGCCGTTTTCAAGATAAGTGAAATTGTACTTTGGAGAAATTGTTATTGTGGAATAAACCTTAGTTGGTCGCCTGCCGGAGATTTGAGACTCGTTACGTGTTTGCATGCGACTGTGACAATAGTAGTGTCGGTAATCATTTGGCTTTTTGCACTTATTTTATTGATTTTTGCCAGCATTGCCACAAGTGATAGGATATGGCGCTTTTGCGATCAATAAAGTGTTAACTTGCTTGTTTTGAGATCTTCAGCGAATTTGAAAATTATAATATTTTTAAAACATGCTTTGACGTTAATTAAGGTCTTCTAAAAACGTTTTCTTTTGTAAATATTCTGAATAAGTTAATATTTATACAATTACAAGGCAAAACGATGAAATAAATGCAAGTGTTGAAAGAAGGTTTAAATTACATGTATAATTATATGTTTTGAGGTATAACGATATGAGCGATTCTGTATTAAAAATTTAATCTTCGTAATTTTCTTCTTGCAATATATATTAAATCTTTTTTCTGGTTAGTAGGAATCTTGAGGATTGGCTGAATCAAAACATAACTACAAATTGTACAGATGCATTCTATATGATTTTATCCAAAGTAACGCACGGAGCCTCTATTCATCGTTAAAAATGTTTTTCGTTTTTCCTTGCCTTCTGCTTTAAACGGAAAAACTGTTTCCGGCTTTTAGATATTCTATTTTTAATCCTAATAGGCAAAAATCTGCAAGTTTAATTATTTTTGATTTATCATTATAAATGGTTTTGAAAGGGTTTATTTTGATTCTTGTTATTTAACGAAAAAAGAAAATCCAAAATAACTAGTAAAGCTATTGTAGGAAAAGTCTGAAATTACTAGACAATGTGTTTCTTATTTACCAGCTTCTTTGACTATATTGTATGACTTTATTTTAGTTATATTTTATTATAATGTTTAAGTCAGAGTAATTGTTATATCTATTTCTTTAGTCTGAAATTACAAGCTTTAAAAGTAGTTTAGGCTTTCGAGAAACGCCTTTGTTTACTTTTTGTAAACATTTTAATTGAGATTTATGGGTAACTGACAGGTGGGCCTTTTTAAATGAAATAAACCAAGAAAAGATTATTACATAATGGCAAAAAACATATAAAGTTTCATTTTCAAGTGGATAATTTTTGAATTACATAGATATGATAGTTTAAAAAAAACATAGACAAAAAACAAGGGAACAATGTCAGCAATATCTTCTGTAGGAATTTTTTAGGTGTTATATATCATATAATTTTATATTTTTTGTTTAAAATTTCAAAAGTATGCTTTGCTGTGTCTCTTCTTTGTACTTGGCCAAATATTTTAAAGGGTTTAAATGTTATGGCAGAAAAGCCGAGAAAAATTTATTTTTAACCAATGAAAAAACTGGTATACCGACAGATAATTATATATACCTGTACTTAGATTTATTTAAGTTTTTTCCATTGGCAAAGTTGGAGAGATCTTACCACAATATTTGTGCAAATGATTTGGAAGGATCTCTTGCCAAATTATGTTTAAAAACATTTTAACAAATTAAACTTGGTCATTGTCAAATTTATATATTTGATTTAACTGTGATTTCATGTTAAATTTGTATAAATTCAGGAAAGAGCATAAGTCAGAAATTACTACTACATAACTATAATTTTTAAAAATTAAATTGTCCAATTTTTGTTATTAAGTACAGTATTTGTAACGTAAGACTATTAAAATACAATGTCATTTTTATAGATCAACTTTATACTTTTTCAGTTGTATGTTTGTTGATTTACAGTGAAAACAATAAGAAACGAAAATCCCGTGATGCAGCACGATCAAGACGAGGACAACAAAATGATGAGTTTGTGGAGCTGGCAAATCATCTTCCACTTCCACTTGCTGTCTCAAGCCAGTTGGATCGTCTTTGTGTTATGAGGCTGGCAAACAGCTACATCAAAATAAAGCAACTTGTCAATTTTTTAATTCAGCAAGGTAAATCTTGATTGAAAACTTTATTACTGAACAGTGAGTTTTTGTCATTCTCCGTGTGCAATATTATTTTTTATTGTGACATGAATTATCAAATATTGGTTTCTGGATTCTGCACCTCTTATTTACCTGTTGGTAACTTTTTTGGTGCCACTAAAAAAACTGATAGTTAATTACAATTTTTAAAACTACTAAAGTAGACACTTTTAGAATTGGAAGCTGAATGAAATATATGTATTCATTTAAGACATAGCCACAAGACATAAAATGCAATGTGGATGGAAAGCTAATTTTTTTGTGTGGTTTGTTACTCATCTGGGTAGCAAACTGTTTTTCTTTTGGCAATCCTAAAGCTGAAGATAGTAAGACTATCCAACATATGTTAAAGAGAGTGACTAGTATTTAATATATTCTATATTCACTGCTGCCTGGTTAGCCCAGTTGGTAAGGAGAAGGGGGGGGGTCAGGGGGCAGGAGAGAAATGTGAAATGCTAATTTTTTGCAGCACGGAAAAGGGTGTGAGGTGAGAGATAAAGGTATGGGAAGTGGGATAGCAGGGTACGGGAGGTGGGAGGTTATGACCCCCCTGTTTCCCCACTGGTATTGCTGTGCAGGAGGCTTGGGTTTGATTCCAGGCCGTACCACTACTCAGGGTCTTAATAATTGAGTAGAAAGTGCTGCCTTTGCTCTAACATTTCAGTGAAATAGTTGGACTTTCGCATCTTCTTGGATAAGCGTGTTAAATCTTTGGACCAGTCACTCAATTTCTGTGTCGAGGGACTTAAATGAACCCGAACACTTCTTGCAAAGAGTCGGGTTATGATCCCAGTGTTGTGGTCTCTCTCTTCCATTGAGGGCACTTCTTATCAGCTGCCAAGTTGTGCGTTAACATGTGAGCCGCTCTAGAGCAGACTTTGTAGGACCCTCAACTATCTGACCTCAACTGTATATTCTTGTAAACAAGTTCTGGAAAGCCTCTTGTCTTTTATTAATTTCCTGCTGCTAATTATGTTTTTCAGACCCAAAAAGGTTTTCATCTTCAGTTGGGATCACTGATCCACTACTGGACCATGATGCACTAGAGGTGTGTACATCTAACTTTTTTCCAGTTTAGTGGAGACAGCCTTAGTTGTGATCATGTGATATTTGAAAGTCAGTTTAAATCACTCTCTTGCAAAGCCTCAGTGGCTCTGTAGTTTATTTCACAGTTTTAATTAAGTTTAGTGCACTTGATAAAAGGATTCTTTACATTACGAAACTTGAGATAATTGCCAACTCCATGGACCGGCGAAGTGCTAGGCTTGTAATTTAAGGATTTAGCTCTTTTAAAAATAACAAGAATTTTATCTTCCATTTTAGGCGTTGGATGGTTTTGTGTTTGTTTTGGGCCCCGATGGGCAGTGCCTGTATGTATCAGACAATATTAACCACTACATGGGGCTATCAGAGGTAATATTGAGATCTGTTACTATTATAATATTGATATCTGATATACATTGGTATTTGGCCTTCTTGTAATTTATTGATGTGATAAAACAATTTATCAGACTATATAAGAATTTATAATAAGTGTTTTTTTGGTATCTTCTACTTTGATTCATTGGAGCCAGTTGGTAGAAAAGTATGAAATGCTTGATTTCTGAAAGCTATTCATGAGTATCCAATCTTAAAATGAACATGTTTTCTTTACACTGCAGTGCATTTGTAAACCAGTAACTATTCTACAACCATATTCATTGTATGGTATTTAATATTCAAAACTTGCAGTGAGTGATTACTCTTGCATGTGATCACTTGTGCAAAATTGATCTGTGGAGAGCAATAAATTGCTTGCCTTCTTATTACAGTATTAAAAGTGAAAACAAAATACAATTTCACAGGCAGTAATTATAACTTACAGGGAAACATTTGGATGTGATTTGTGAATCAGCAGCATCAGTTCTACTGTACCTTACTGTTTCCACAGCTTTGAAATTAAAGCGACAATGAAGAACAGCGCTTCTGGCAGGGTGCTTGAGTTGGTAATTGAGTTGAGTTTGGTCAAACCTGTACAATTCATAAAAATTCACTAAATCCCACACAATTTCAGATATCATCATTCATTGTCATGCAGTATCCATGTTTGCAGTCCGACAAATTTCTTCAGCTTCTGTCACTTTCCAAGGAGCAAGTAGGCTACACAAATTAGCAAACCAGACTTTGCTATGCAACCATGTTTTGTGGGTCCACCTTAGACAGGCTTACACTGTTTGTTGTCATGTCATTCTACACATCTTTCTGGGCTGCCCATGGCCTCATAATTATAGAGGCTGTGAAACCAACCATCCACATCATTGAATATATAGAGGATATTACACGGTGGCAAAAAGATATGAATTTTTTTTTCAAGTGGTAAAACAATGTTGTTTTTGCCACAAGAAAATAAAATTCATATCTTCAAGCCGCCGTGTGATGTTCTTTTTATTATAAGTAGACACGAGTGTTTTTCGGAGGGAATAATTACCGAAATTACATCATTGGATGATAAACTCACGTGTGATATTATGGAAAATAAACCACTCGGGTTCCGGATGTAGTTTTTATGAAATTTACGAGTGGCATATTTTCCAGTAAAACACTCGTGTCTATATAATAAAACTCGTTGTGTACTGCTCATAGCTAAAATAAACCACCAAAGATGACAGCAGTGATGATACAATCAGATATATATTTACTAATAAAAATGCTTAATCAAAGCAGGTGTCAGTGTACAAACAGTGTATAAACAATTTCTAGAGTATCTTAGACTAGGATAATTTGTATAGAAACATTCGAGAATGTCAGCATTGACTGTCAAGAAAACGAAGGACTGGTGAACATTCTTTATATTCTTGATCTTGCTCCATACCGGAAGCTTTGTGCCTGAAAAATTACCCTTTGCAACTTTAATTTCTTTCAGCACCTATGCCAGAAACACTGAAGGATTGCAGTTCACAGTAACTACATATTTCAATAATTTTAATTGGATTAATTGTATTGTAGGTTTGTGATTAATAAGTTTGTGATAATAGAGCAATTAATTAATATGTAGATTCTATAACTTTGTTATTTAGGCATTTTATAATTAATAAGAAAATGAAAATTGATTAAATAAAGCAAATTTCTGAAGATTAAAAGTATAATTATCTCCCACTTATTCAATGAAAAGTACGGGCTCAAGTTGGGAGAATTTAACTGTACATAATTACAAGTGGGATTAATTTTTTGTTATTATTTTTACTCTGAACAAATTTGAGGACATCAAAGTATAGTAAAAATTATTTCAACTAGGAAAGTATATACAGCCATGGACTAAATAATGTCTTTTATGAATTAATATATTTAATTATAGCAGTTAAATTGTTTTGCCAATTTAATTATAATCATAAACATTGTTTTTTCCAGATTGAGGTTACTGGTAATAGTATTTACAAGTACATTCATCCATGCGATCATGAAGAGCTTGCCAGCCAGCTTGGGGGACAGATTCCATTGGAAGATATGGAAATTTTTGATGGCTTGTTCTGTTCAGATTCTGTGTTTGTAATGAGCAATCACCTAAAGGCTGGCTCAACAAAAAGAGTGTATGAGAACCCTTATCGGTCATTTTTTGTGCGGATGAAAAGTACCTTAACAAGCAGAGGCAAAAGTGTAAACCTGCGAGCATCCACCTATAGGGTAGGATCCTAAGCTTGTTGTGTTGCCATCATTTCTATATTCAGGCGGACGTGGTTGGCGCAGTTGGTAAGATCTCTGCTTTCCAACCACAAGGTCCCCAGTTCGATCCTTGCTCTTTGCCGAGATTTGAATATTTATATGGCCTTCTTTTCTGCCTAATCCAACTCAGATTTCCATCCTTCCGGGGTAGGTAAATGAGTACCAGTATTTGCTCGGAGCTAACCTATGATGGATTAGTATCCTGTCCAGGGGGAGTCAAAGACTCTCATCTGCTTAACACTACAGAAACCGGAGATAAGCGCCAGCTCCATGGGCCACTAGGCTCGAAAGGATTTAGCTTAGCTTAGCTTTAAAGTGCATCTCAGTAGTGATTCTAAATCCACTCATATCACAAGAAAAATTCCATAAATCACAAATAGGGGGTGGGGGAAGGGAGGAAATTTATTTTCTTCACAATTACCACACTGTAAATGATTTCACAAAATATATACCACTCCTTACCAGCTGAGTACCATAGGTTGAAAGCATAGATCTGTTTTACTGATTCTGAATTTGTCCAAAAATGTACTGAACATTGCCTCTTATAGATACAGAATCGTCCACGGATTTATTCACTTCAGATGAAGCTGCAGTTGTATATCATATGATTTGTACAACTCCCCGACCATTGAGGTTTGTTTAATTATAATCTTGATTATTAATCAATTGTAACTGGAGATATGGCTAGAAATGGCAAGAAAGAAGGTAAATTTGAGGCAGAAAAGACTAAGATGATTTTTAAACTAGAGTTTTAGACAAGTGCAAGTTGATAATAAAATCAACTTGTTTTGATTGTATCTAACAAAAATATCAAAAAATATTCCAAAATTCTTTTAATTAATAATTATTTCTCTTTAAACAAGCCCGTAGGCTCACTCAAGAACGGAAGGGTTCTTTCTTAAAATTAAGGGACCGTTATCTTCAGAAAAGCTAGAAAGTAACAAGATGAAAATGTTGCTTCATCTTTATTTATGATGACCCGTCACAACAACACTAAATCGATCTTTTTAACACACAATAATAACATTTTAATTTGGAAAAAGACTCCATTTTTCAAAAAATTGTATATTGATGTTGTTCAATTTTTGAGTTGGCTTAACCCTTTGACCCCTGGGAGGTTTTGCGATTTTGAACGATTTTTTGTATGAAAACAATTAATTGGCTTTCTGTAATCCATATAAGGCATTGCGATGGAAACATCCCACGTTGTGTAGTCCCCAGGGATTGTGTTTTCAGTTTATGAGGTGATGTGTCGTTGAAGTGTCTTGTCGCTGCTGTAGCCCCGTTACAAGTGGATTTTTGCTCATTTTCTAGCCTTTTTTGCCTCTCTTCACTACTGGATAGCACCATGAAGCTTGAAGGTAGCATTTGAGCTTACTTGCTGAAAGAAACCA
>JAOTRI020122696.1:0-12011 GCA_028564885.2 Zoanthus sanctaehelenae
GATCATGGGTCAAAAAAAAGCAATGCTGGTAGTAAATTCAGTCAAGATCAAGATTTCGAATGACCGTTGGAAATCCAGTATGAATGACGTATCTTTCCGAATCGTGTAATTTGATTGCCTGTGATCAGAGCCATGTTGGATCGTCACTTGAGAAGTCCAATCCATTTTCTATTATTGGCGACAATCAGTTTAACGACGCAAACACTTTTTAGCTTTTCTCTACCATTGGTTCTCGGTTGCATTGCAGGTGTCCACCGATGACAAATTCAACAATTTGGACCCAAGCCCTGCAATTAATACACGTCAGAAAGTTCAACATTGTGGCACGTCAGTGGATGGTTCATTCTTAAATATTCCTACACGGATGATGTATACACAAAGAATATTCAAATGTGAGCTATTGGTGTGGATTAAAGGTAAGGAAAGATATCTAGTTAAATATTGTTTGACAGTGGAGGATCGCTTTATCCTCTTTATATACAACTTATTAAATTATCGCTCTTTGTGTAACAATGCTTTTAAATGCTAAAAGCATCCTAATCGCAACTTCAGTTTCAGATTTTGTTTTGTTTGGATGTTCAAATCTCGAGTTAACTTCGTCGTTTTTCTTGTAATGTTCGGAACCATGCACCCTTCCTTCCAGGCCCCTGTTGCCAAGTCACATGCATTTCAGTTTGTTCTCCGGATCCGAGCGGTGTGAATAATGAAGGTTGCTGTTTAAAACAGGAAAGTCTTTTGTACAAAGATAAGTGTTTGAAGTTGTATAGGATTGAAAATAACAAAGGCAGCTATTAACTGAAAGGTTTTCACCACAATTAAGGGTATGTGTATTTCAATCAAAACTCCTCAAGTTGATGATTATTGAAATGTAAGTATTTCGATTACTTTAGTTGGTTTTGTTGTATTGTCGTTTTTGTCTTCACGTTCAGCATGTAATGCACGCTCCGACCAACCCTTGATTGTATTGGTTGAGGGGATAAACGCCAAGTGATAGGTTATCAAACAGTTTTATTTGTTTGTGCAAGTATTCGTCAAGGCAATCTGAATTTTTCCAAAGTGTACAGAAGAGAAGAAGACATGTTTTAACCCAGCTGTAGTTGTTATTGAAAGCATTGAAACAATTCCCTGCGAACTGCCTGGCTCGTTCAGTGGATGAATACAGGTAGCTTTTCGTGATTAGAAGCGTTATACTCTATCACTACTCTAGCTTGCAGAATGGACAATGGAAGAATTTACCTTTTTATAAAAAGTTGGTTTGGAACATTTAACTGTTACATCTTGATATGCATATCTTATTTAAAACTCTTGTTTTTAGGCTTCTAATATTATTGGAATTGTCTTTTTTCTGGGAAGTTCGAGTTTCAGTGTTGGGATCGACTACCTGAATCCGCAGCTGGGCTCAGACTTGTCGATCTCAATCTAATTACGAGGGTTTTTCTCATAGTAATCCGGTTTTTCTCCATGTTTTAAATTTGACTTTCAAGAGCCAAGCCGTCGAACGATTAAACATTAGCATCATGCTACAATAACTGGGCAACCACTTCCTTCGCAATTGGCGTTAAATAAAGTGTTTTTTTTAGTATTTTTTTTTATGATGATATCCGTTGGCCAAACGTTTGGCTGTGCAGACATGTTTTCGATTTCATCACAGACTTCTGCATGGCTTAAACTCTGTAAGTGAAATTCTATTTTACCATCTTTTTCTCATATTAACAGGCACAGGTTTTGTCAAAGGTTCCATGATTTGCTTTTAAAGGAATATTTTAGGTTTTTGGGCGATCAGTGAAAGATTTTGCGCGGGAAAAAACATTTTTCATATAATAGATCTAGGCCGTATTTGTTTGATTTACATTGTGATTACGAGATTGCGATCCATTCACTTTTGGTGATTCATAAAAATCTTGCAGTTACGATTATGATTACGTCACTAGTGTGAAGCAGGGTTTTTGGACAAAGATAAACCGCATGATCAATATTGACCAATTGCGCGTTTGCATTTTTTACATTGAAATATATATGTCTTACTAAGAACCTTGTGTCCTCCAAGAGGACTTTTATTAATGACGCTTGTGGATCACTTAAGTCATTGTTTTTTATTAAATATCTGTTGCTTTGAAGCGTATTAATTATTCAAAATACCGTAAGATTGTTGGATATTTCCTTGTGTCTGCGCTGTATCATTTAGCGTTTATAAATCAGTGACATGTATGTCGCGAATCACCATCATATAGTTCATTTATGGACAATAATATTGTAGGTTGTTCTTATATGACCGGTTCCCCTCACTCGCATCAAGTTTGAAACTTTCACACCTTTTTATGTGGATTGTACTTGTTGTCTTCTGGGAATGTTGGTAGCTGGTGGAGAAGGATTGTATTACAACGAACTAGAATGTATAGTTAGCTTGGTGGAGGAGCTGAACTACCGGGCCAGTACGTGAGGAACACGGGCTAACCCCAGTGGGTTATAACGTTTCCCCTTCTTTGGTTAAGTGCGTGATATCAACCAGAGACATGGGTAAAAAACTGCAGTATGAACGATGTATTAGCAAGTTAATTGTATCTCCTGTCTTTTGGGTAGAATGCTCTTGGTTGTCTGTTGGGATCTCGGTGGTGGACTTAGCCAGATATTTGGAGCTGTGGGTTGCCGCATTGCTCTTTACGGTTTTGATTAAGTTGGATGTTAGTTTGTTTGTCGTGGCAAGGAAGCGTGTATTCCTTCTTTGTCATCGGCGTAAATCGAGCATCGCATTATCCTGTTTTCCACTTTTTACCTGATGAGCTAAAGTCCCTACTTGTTTTCCTGTTGTAAACGTGCGTGAAATAGGTGGTTGTTTCGTAGTGGCGTTTGAAGTATTTTGGTATTGGAGCAGAATATTTACGATAGTGCTCCATGGCATGCCTTGATCTCTAGTTTGAAGGTCTCGACCAGTCTTTCTGTTTTTCCGTTACTATTAGGATGGTAAGGTGCAGTCGTCGTGTGCTTGATGCTATTGTCGCTTCTAAACTGGGCAAATTCTGAGGAGGTCAATTGTGGACCATTGTCGCAGGCTACGTGCAGTGGGATGCCGAAACGAGTCAATAGTCCGCGAAGTTCTTCGAATGTAGCAGTGGCTAGTATGTTTCACATTGGTATGATATGTAGCCACTTGGAATATGCATCCACTACGACCATGAAGTAGAAATTATTAATATGACAAGCAAAATCTATGTTAACTTTGTCCTAGGGGCTTGGGAATAAGTCCATGGTGATATTTTGCTGTCGGGTTGTTGTGTTATGAGTTGCTTGGTTCATACTTTGTGGCAAGGGATTCTATGTCTATCTGTTCCTGGCCAGCGCATGTGGTTTCTGGCAATTTCCATCATTATTACAGCCCCAAGGTGAGCATATTGAAGCTCTGTGAGGAAACGAAGTTTAAGGGCCTCGGGAATCAATATTCGGTGATCGCACATGATATATCCCTCTTGGATGGAAATTGCTGTAGCACACACGAAATAGGGTTTGATGTTGACGGTAGCGCTTGGTGTGTTGAGATCTACTGAAGACAGAGGTCTGTACTTGGAGTTAAAGTGGGTCGGCAATTGTCTGTAGTATCACGCATTCAGCTGTGACTGGGAGAGGTTCTAATTGCCCTAGCTGGTGTATTTCTGCAAAGTTGATGTGGGATTCACTATGGGTTATTCTGTAAGGTACTGTCGGTGTAAGAAATCTGCATTGCTATCATCTTGCGTTGATCAGTATTGAATATCGATCGTACGAGTACGCTTCTAACTTGGCGGCCTATCGTTGCATCCGCATGGCTACAATGGGATTCCTCTTTTAGGGCCGAAAATGGCCCTGAGTGGTTGAATGTCGGTAGGAAGTGTGAAGTGTCTGCCATGTAAGGATGTTCTGTGCCATTTGAATTTCGGTAGGACAAAATAGCACCTAGACCATATTTTGATGCATCACAGTCTAGAATCAGTGTTAGGTATGGGTTGTATGGGACACGAATGTTGTCCACAGTGATTATAGAAGTGACGGTGTTGAATGCTGTTTGACATTCTGCTGTCCATGATCATTTGAGCTCGTTTCTGAGCAACTGCTGTATCGGGTGTGAGACTTCTGAGAGATTTGAAAGAAATGTTTGGTTCTAGTTTATCTGGCAACGAAAAGTCCGCAGCTGTGTTGTGTCTTGAACAGACTTAAGAGACGGATGCCGTGTTAATCTATGATATCTTTTAAATATCTGGTTGACGGTTGGAAAAATTTGCCTTTGTCACGCTGCACTGCCAGACCATTTGACTGAAGCCACTGCAAATCTTCACCAAGATTTTTGAAGTGTTCCTCTTTGCTTTTGCCTCTCACCAGAATATCATCATGATTACAAAAACCATCTTGGAGGTCCTTGAAAATGCGATCCATTTGTCTCTGGAATATTGCGGCTGATGAAGCATTTCCAAATGGAAGGCGATTGCGAGTGTATAATTCCCTATGAGTTTTTAGCGCTGCATATTATTTTGAGGAATCATGTAGCAATATTTGGGAATATGCTTTCGTTAGATCTAGCTTTGAAAACAAAGTTCCGCCGTTCATTTTTCCTGGAGATCATCAATGGTAGGTATATTGGATTGGTGTCTACTAACAGTTCAGGGTTAATGGTAACTTTATAATCACCACAAAAACGAACACCTTCTGATATCTTTACTTATGGCGTCGCCCATTCACTGTTTGGAACAGGAGAGATGATTCCTTCCCTTTTGACCTTTGATCGAAAGGCAAAGGGAACTGTGTGGTGTTTTTGTGAATGAGAACTGCCCTGACTCGTACGTTAATTAAGTAGAATACCCTTTGAGACAACCTAATTTGTCACTAAAGACGTTGTTAGCTCTCTACCCTTAGAATTGGTTTGTATCAGTTCAGCTGGTGGTTAGCCAGTCGAGTTTGAACAAATGTAATCATGAACGCCCAAACAGTGCAACTCTCGGTCCATCTACAACATACATTTGTGCTTTGTGGCACTCTCCGTTGCGACTTACGTTGGCGATGACTGTTTCCACACGGGTTATGGTTTCATCGTCATATGTATGTAGCTTGACCTTTGTGTGCTGTAATTGAAGGTGTCATGACCTCTCGAAGGTGCTAAGAGGTATGAATGAAATGGAGAAGCCCGTATCTAACTCCAGCGGATGCTCCCTCAACATTAACTCTTATAATTGAAGGGTTAATGTTTGTTTCGCATTTTAAGATATGCAGACTGGGAAGATCTATGTTGTCCTCTTCCTCCTTCAGGTATTTTTCGTTTAATCAACGTGTGGCTTTGGCCTTAAGTGCGACACTGCTTTGCGTATGGGATTTGCTGTAGTTCTATTCAAACTCATCTGGAACATTCAGGAAATTGTGTGACTGTTCTTGTTGTTTGTAATTAGCTAAAAATAGAAACATGCATGATGTGATTGTCATATGACTAGTTTACGTTACATGTGTAGATTTTACTTAGCTTCTCTGTAATTTGCTAGAATGTTCCTACTGCTAGTGTATATACAGGTGGCCTCCGGATTCATGGAATTCATGTCCACTTCTAGTTTTGCTGTAGAGTTTTAGATTTTTACCGTAAAATTTTTTTTTCTGTGTTGTTTTACCTACTAAACATTAAATAAATATCATTGTGTTGCTCGTACATGTGTCAGCGCTTTACCTCAACGAGTAACTGAACAAGTATATTGCTAGTTGTACTTCCCTCACTTGTTTTACAATCAACGTCCGTTGTAATGGACACCTGATTAGGTAAGCTGTTAAGTTATTTCAGGTGCATCTCCAAATTCTAACCAACTTTACGAATTTCGTCGTGTATATAAATGTTACTTTTTAAGTTTTCTATCAACCGACGTGGTAATAAGTTATTGTTATTTTTGTGAATATCTTAACTGTATCTCTCTCAAACTTAAGTCTTTATTAATTCGAGAGGGCAAAGTAAATCCTTGCAATGCAAGAACATATTTTCTCCAGACAAAAGAACAAAAGATAAGTACTATATTACTTTAGTTACTTTTGCTCGATTAAAACGCAGTGTCCATAAAAACTAACGTTTAACTTAACTTAAATATCATAGTCATTAAAACGCAAAGTGTTGAACAATTAATTGGGATGAATAATCATGCTTTGGCGAGATTCTTAGACATTGTGATGAGAGTGAACAACGAGATCTTTTCTCTATACTACAGTTAGACCTTCAGTAGAGTATCCAATCAGAATGCAGGATGCGTGTTAGACCGCTAGTTGGTTTATGCTAAATACAATTGTTATATATCAACAATCAAAATCCATTTTACGCTTACTTTAATTGGACGAGAGGACATCACGATCACGTGAACAAGTATCTCTGTTTCCCGGCAAGCGGTCAGCGGGCAACATTTTGATATGGACCGGTTGATAGCAGAACCGGAAATTAACAGTAATTTGGTGTGATTTCACAAGTTCACAAAACGTACGTTTCGATAATAAAAATATATTTAAAAGCTGCTTTTAAAAATATATTTAAAAGCTGCTTTTTGTTCTTTTTTGTTAGTTGGTGTATAACAAAATACTTCATTAAAGTTAACCTCGGGAAAACAGTATGTTATGAGTCCTCCGACGGCCATGTTTCCAGTCTTGGGACCACAAAAGATACGTACTGTTTTCCTCGGCCTTAGTCAATTTAAAAGTGTTAAATAGTAAGTGAGGGAGCATTGTAATGGTTTTTTTGCCACGTGCATGAAGATTTTTCTTTTAAATATAAATTGATCTATTTAGAATTCTGAAATTTACTAAAACTTTTCTGTTTTTAAAATGTTATTTTTATGTTTTATTTAAAATAAGTTAGGAAATAAATTGTTTTGATCATCCCTGTAAGTAGTGCACAAGAAGCAGCAGGTATGCAGAAATAACTTTAAAAGGGCGACATACACTGCCTTACTCCTTACTCGCGTGCTTTCATTTGCACTGACGTGTGGCCATCTCCTTAATTCACAGTTTGTTGATGCTCTTTTCTGTTTAAATGTGCGCACTCGGAGCATTGTCACAACCGGTGGTCACAGTATGCAGAAATTAATGACATAATAGAAACCGGCTGCGAAAGTAAGCCTTATGTCCGAGTCAACAAAGTGACTAATTTAAATATTTGAGAACTTTGACGTAAAGGTGCAGGTAACATTTGGTTTCAGCCGATTTTTACAAACAATCAGTACCAACAAAAGCCATAAAGAGTTTTGTTCTCGCTAAAAAACAAGCTGCAACTAGGAAACAAATAAAACGTCGTTTATACTTTTAACTAGTTGTGGATATCTTTTGCATTTGCGTTCTAACTTCTATTGAAGGATTTCAAATGAAAAAAAGTTGGTGTGTCAATCTGCGACTTTTTGTTCAGTTGTGTGTCTGGGTTGATAAACAGGAATTGCTTGTAGTAAAGAAAAAAGTGTACAGAACATTTAAAACTCTTTGAGCTGTGAACACGTGCCTTCCTCATGTCATGCTTAGCAGTTTAGTTGCTTGTTTCAGGTGACGAGTAATGGCATACACGTGCACCTTTAATTGAGAATTTTACCAGCAATGACGGCTTCTGGTTTCCTTTTTTATGCGGCAAACATATAAGTTTTTTTAAGCCGTTGTAAAGACATGAAATCTCTACTTTTAAAAAGTCTGACTGGAGCAAGTTGTGTTTTGGATAAATTGTAGTTATTTTTTATTCAAGTTAATTTTCTTTTTGTAAAATTTGGCCATAATGAACAATTGTTGATCTTTTTTTGGCAGGTATGGGGATCAACTAAGCCGATTTCTTGTTTAACTTAAAAAGGTCATGTCATTGTCAAGGTAAATTAAAAAGAATGCGTTCAGTTTTTGAATATGGCATTATGTTTAACATGAAACCAAATGAGGATTCAATGATTTGATGTTGCATGTTTACCGTAGATTAACGTTTGCTAACATTGACATGAAAAGGAAATTTATTGTTTAATGTTTGCCAAACAAGAAAGATTTGATTTCTGCAGAGCTGTATATCTGTGAATGCAGCTTCAATCACGCACGTGTCGTCTTTTATCAAGCTATTGTTTGTATAGACCCAATTGAAAAGAGCTCGTTAATATAAAAATATAACTTATAAGGCCGATTTAAGAACATAAGTTGTTAATTGTTTTTATTTCCGGACTTTTATTACAAAAAATTTACTTGGTACTTTCTGTAAATTAAGACTTATATCTAGTAAGGCAAGTTTTCGTACTAGCGGCATGATGTGCTAAAATTAATGTTTTTAAAATGATAACAAGATCATAAGTCATATTCAAGGAAAAGTTTGCTCGAAAATAACCTACCGTCTTTCTTTTTAAATTTTAAACAGAATATTAAAAGGTTCAATTTATGGAGACGTTGAGTTTCAAACCACAAACTGAGCAGTCCATTTATTTATTTCAGTGCAGTCAACTGAAACGACAAACTGAGAATCATAGAAACTAACTTTAAAAGACGCTTTGTTAAGTCACATGTTAAGCATTGTTTTGAAAACAAAGATAAATGTAAAAGGACGAAACCACACAATACTGACTGAATCCTCTGTATAACTGTAAACGAACTCGAAGTAATATATCAAACACGAGAGGCGGTGCTTCATCACATTTCCAAACACCGAGAAGAGAGTTGAAAGTACGACGCGCAGCGGGGTATTTTTTAACGAAATTCGAGGTTTTTGGAAATGTGATGAAACACTGTCTCGAGTGTTTGATTTTTCTTCTCAATCGAAACTAAACTAAGGAGTTAATAAAGAAATAAAATCGTCAAAATATATGCTAATTAAGATTAGATATCCAAACCATGGTCACAGTTATGATTTCTTTTGTTTTAACTTGATGAATTATTAATGAGTTTAAGAAGTAAATATGTAAGTCTGCTTTGATTACTTTACAAGCAAACTAAAAACACCCTTGCAGTTCCGAAAACTCTAAATAGGACTTCTCACGTATCAATTTTTGGTTTATTTCTATGCATCGCAACGTGTGGCGAAGGTGGTTGGCACATTTGGTAAGATCTCTGCTTTGCAGCCACAAGGTCCCCAGTTTAATCCCGGTACTTTTCCGAGATTTGAATATTTGTGTGACCTTCTTTTCCGTCTAAGCCAAGTCAGCTTTCCATCCTTCCCGGACTGGTAAATGAGTACCAGCGTCGAAATAAAGAAGGGCTGCTTACATGATATCGGGGCGAATTTTGCATCGGCGCAAGTTCTCTCTGATTCCCTCTTTAAGCTCTGTTTTACCACTGAAAAATGTCGTGTTTGGGCGACTCACCCCATCCCTGTCTGTTCACTTCTGTTCAGCCGTTAACTAGATTGAACTCACTGCGGTGTGAGTCGCTCCAGCATGACATTTTTCAGTGTAAATACTTGATTGAACACTTTATTTACCGTCAAGTTCGGAGGAAGTGGTTGCCCATTCTTTCTAGCGAGAGGCCGATGTTTAATCGCTTGACGGCTCACATCTTGGCGTCCTTCTGGACCCATAGAATTTACGATAAGTTTGTCATCACGTAAACAAATACAGATCTAGGAGAGGAAACCTGAGCGAAACTACCTAGCTATCATGCAAACAGCTCCAAACCTTTGAAGTAGTGTTGAAGTCTTTGAGCATCCACATGACTTTCTTGTCGGCCGACTCAAACTACGGACTGAATACCTTCCACGCATGCAGCCGTCATTTATGACACTCATTCTAATGATGAACCTTTTTTTTAAAAAAAAATTGTTTTTTAAGCACAATTTTTAAATACATACGATGCACGCACGCATGTAGTGCATGCCGTCAAATAGCTTGTTTATCCCGCCAACTTCTTTCAAGCGGAAATTGTTCCTTTTTTAACTTAAAAGGCTCGTTAAAGTTCTGTAATTGTAGCATTGTGTTCAGTTATTACATATTCTTGCTAGAGAAAACACTGTTTTTAACGTGTTGGTATTTAAAACTTGGCTCACAACGTTGCCGTATGGATTTTGTATATTTTTTATCTTTTCTTGTTCTTTATTAAATTCCACTTACATATTAATAAAATCTTAAGCTCTACTTTATGAAAGTAAAGAAATAACAATTACAACGGCAAAAAATTCCATCGGAAAATGTATTCAGAGATCTATAAAAAAGAAAAAGTTTCCAACTACATATATCTTACCTTAAATAATAGATTGAATTTTGAATATTTTATTGCTCCAAAATTAAAAGAAGCCAAACAGTTTTCAGTTTCTATACGGCTTTGTGAAAAAAAAATTTAGGTCTATTTTTGATATGTTAAAAAGTTTGCCTTAATCACGTTTAACACGTGCGTAGAACATCTAATCAACGGTTTATTGCTGTATATCATTCATTGATGAGGCACGCGGATGACTGACGTTCTTTTCACTGGATTACCAAAATCAAATCTCCCTGTTGAAGTGGCGAAGATAGCCACATGCAGACTGCACATCTTTCTCTTTGTAATTGTATTATTGTTACAAAAAATCTGACCGCGTAATTTGGTCTTTCTTTTCCCGGTTGTACAAAAGAACGTTAAAGGTGTTGCTTCTATTCAGGCTAATGAAGAATTTTGGCACGGGAACGGCCGATGGTCAGTTTGTGGACGGACGTCACGTTAAATGATCGATGAAAACAAACAGCCAATAATAGCCTATTTTGATAGCATGTAAATACCACACAAGCTCGCTTCACACCGTTCATACAAAGCATGGTAGTGATACAGTAAGAATCTGGCTGAATGATGTTGACTCGTTCAATTGTATCGAATAAATTTCGTGAATAGAAACATATGCGAGATGTAGCAACAGTCAATATAGAGAGTTCCCTTTGCAAATTGATAGGTACAAAAAATGATTTAGGATTCTAAAAAGAAAGGGAGAAATGATATCGAATATTTATTGAAAAAACAAACTCAGGTTGTTGTTTTTTTTTTAAAAATATATTTTTGTTTTCGGTTAAAGTTCATATAGTAGCTTATTGTCATAACATAACGGCATTATATATTTTTGTGTCCAATTATTTTTAATGCTATTTCAGTTTGATCAACCCCGATTGCATATTATTGTTTTGCGGCTCAATGTCTCATGCACTATTTCTTGAAAAAGAATTTAGTTTTCATAGACAATTCAAGTTCCGAAAATGTTTCCATCTTTTCCTCGACTTTTTGAATCAAGTATATATGAAGTGTTAGAGCTTTGATTAATGGCGGCTGATAAAATGGGTTCAACATTCAAACAACGTAATTATTAGTGGTTTTATTTTAAGAAGCAATAAATGAGATAAAACTTTTGAAAAACAGCTTTTACGAGCAGGCTATAGCTACACGTGCTCGGTTTTGTTTCTGATGTTTTTAGTGAAATGCTTTTGCGCTTTTTCAATACAACTATTGCAACATTTCTTCCCATAATTTTGAATTTAGTGTCATTCTGATCATTTGATGAAACCATGGTTGAGGACAACATGAGCTTTCAAAACAAAAGGAGGTTCAAATGAAATTGAAATCTTCAGTGATCGATATATTAGCCTGTAATTGTTGATTTGGTTTCTATTGAGACATCAAGAAAAGAACGTAAAATGGAGAATCACTTGCAGCTAAAACAAAAATCTGCCAGGTTAGCCGAAACAATCGCTTGCTGTGAATGCTAGAATTTACATGAGTATCAAACCACCTGGTGTAAAATGCTGATATTCTTCAAAACAGTTCGTTTATTGATCGTAACTTTACTGATTTTTTACTATCTCAAATTCTTGATAACTATAGAAAAGGTTGTCAAGCGCAGTTGCAGTTCTTGTGGGATCCTTTTTTTATTCATCACAAAATTATATAAAGGAATAGGATCAAATATGTGTTTAAAAGAGACCAACATAGAGAATTTGTGACGCAATGAATTTTTGATTCAATAGGAAGGAATTCGTTGGCCGTTTAATATGCTCTTGTTAATCTCCATTTTGCCTCTAACAGCTTTTGATCTCTCTTAATCGAGATTTACAGTCTATGGAGGGGTA